>JADLZK010001548.1:0-88860 GCA_015847255.1 Hyparrhenia diplandra | reverse complement strand
AGGCAAAGGGGCTTCGAATTCATCGAGGCACTACATTATAATCTTCATCATCTCCATTACCATGACCTGCACTAGCTCTGCCGTGAGAACTCCCCGGTACCGAGCATTTGAATGTGAAGGGTCACGTGCCATAACAACCCAAGATGCATATATGTGAACATCTTGGCAACAAGTGTATCGGGACATTTATAGCCAAGTCTTGTGTGATGCTCTCACGAAAATCTTATGCAAACAATCTTTGTCCTAGAATGTAGTTTAATATTAAAATAAGAAGCACATATAACTCTAATGAAACAAACATGCTCAAAAACAAGAAGGATGATTAATGGTAGTGTTAGATGGGCCATCAACCGAAGCGGTAAAATATAAAACAAGAAGGAATTACGACTTAATTGTCATTTACTTAAACAAGAAGGAATTCAACTCCACACTACATTAACAATCTCTAATGCAATCACCCTTGAGGCTTTGACAGAATGACCATATCACACTAAAAATAAAAATCCCACCATTCGATGTGAAATAATAGCATACAAATGAGGTGACCCTTAATTTGTATTCCTAGTTTGTCACCCGGACCATAAATTTGCTTAGTCACATAACGGAGGTTAATATACACTAAAATATCCCATTCAAAGATCGTATATACACCTAGTCTCATCCCAAGACTGATTTAGAAAACAAAGATGACAAAGATGAAAGCACCCATAACCATAAACTCGACTCTAGCAGGGAGAGCTAGGATAAGAGAGCTTCAAAACATCCGTAAAAAAAGGGCGGGACCGAGCGGATATAACGGCTCTATTACAAGTTCATTCCATCAGACCACCGGGATAGGTTAATTGTTTTAACACCAAGAGAGTGCGAAGTTCCACAAAGCCTAAAGATATTTTTCATCCAATATTCGAGGGATATGAAATCTAAAAGATAGCTACAACCGGCCGCGACACTACTGACCATACATATCTAGCACAATAGCAAAACATAGTTTATTCAAACATTTGTCTTCTCTGAAAGAAACATAATTTCCGCCCATTTCATCAACAATCACCTTAAACCGGGTTATGCTGACTAAGCATACCTCTGGCCTAATGAAGCCCAAATGTTTTCCATAGTATACCTAAAGTCCTCACAAGCCTCTTAACTTCATAGTTTTCTCGCATACAATGTGTCTTGAAAGGTTTGACCTACACAAAAACAGTTTTGTTTCTGTCGCACATTTCAGCGCTAAGTCTTAAGACCACCATAGATAAAAAGCCCGCACACCCATTCATAAATAGGTCTGCACTAATATAAACTCAAACTCACTCGGTCTCTTTTCTCATAAGTGTTGCCGGACAAACGATCATATGAAGAATACCTCTTAATCATTGAGCCCTTCCAAAGGTAGATCCTAGGCATATCTTTGGGCAGCTGATTATGCTCGTCCAGCACAAGAAGTCAAGATAGTAACCCTACATATATCAAACAAATAGAATGACTATTGCAACTAAGAATAGGAAGCAATGGATGCAGGTAACAAAATCAAAAAGATAAGAAGAGCACTACGACAGAAAGTATACGCAACCACCAATCACACCACCTACCTTTGTTCCTATAGTTTCTTATGGAAGCAAGCATCCGGTCATACACAAGTTTGGACCAATCCAATCTTTGACCGTACTCACATCAATCAGCGGTCCAAGGTCATCGTGGGCCGGGAGAGTACTTGAGTTAAAAACATAAAAACTTGACAAGGCTACAACCATAAAGTATACGGAAGGTATCATCATCATCAAGTGTCTCCTCTAACAACTTCTTCCCAAAGAACTTGATCGAACGCAGAAGGAAGCTTGATTTTGTCTAGAAGTCCTTTCTCATCGAATCAGTATGCATCTCCTTGATATCCGTACCACAATGGGAATCCCAAGAATAAGTGCCATGACCCACGGTCAAATGGGATCACCTGCCCTCGAACAAGAATGTCACCACACTTAATGTCGACTTGATCCGCTATCCACTGCACAAAAGCTTTGGGAGCCGAACGTACCATCATCTCAAAAGCGAACTCCAAATCCTCGATCAACAATTATCTTCCTCTTCCGGTCATCCAACTTTTGCAATTATCTTGTCCAAAGTAGCGGTCGTTGAACCTACTTCCTGCTTTCTTTGAAGGTCTGTCCAACCGAAGTACCAGCAGTGCTTACTGGCACTTTGCCAACCTCTACCTCTAGCTGCTCGGCTACTCTGGAAATCAATGGAAAGAGGAGAAAAAAAAATATATTGTTAGCATACTACATTCATCACAACATGAAGACAAATCAAAAAAGATGAACAGCTAGCTAGTAGATGTATCACGTTTAAACGCGTCCGGGCACCAAACGCCTTTGGATTACCCATGCTTTGAACAATCTTAGAGAACTGAGAATAAAGAATGTCACCATGTCGGGTACAATTGAGAAGGACAAATTACATAAAGAAAGTTGAATGAGCAAACAAGATGTTTTAGAACATACTCTGAGATCGCTTCTTGCACATGTTTGAAAGTAGTGACCATCTCATTTACATCGGAAGGATTTGGAATCTAACAAAATGAAAAAGAAGATATATCAGATAAGTATAAATACACTAAGGCACACATAGAAATGTAAAACAAATAGAAATATTTGCACTGGCAATCCCTTTGGTAGGTTCGTTGTTGTCCTCATCTTTAGAGGTCATATTATCGGAAGTCATCATCACTATCACCATTTAAAAGACTCATCCAAAAACAAATTCATCGCTATCCATGCCTACAAAAATCAGGAATAACAACAAGATCATGGGAATCTTTCTTGGTTAACAATCTTAGGTGTACTATATAGTAAGAAGAAATTCAGAAATGTTAACAAATCAACATTTAAGTCTCAAATAAGCCAAGCGGTATACTCCCACAAGCATATGCTACACATATGCTCGAAAATCACAGGGGTAAGAAATTCAGAAATGTTAACAAATCCAAGATTTAAGTCTCTAAACGACCAAGCGGCATACTTACAGGCATATGCTACACAACTGTATAACTACAATCAAGAATCTTTATCTACGGTCCATGTGTGCACACAAAAGAAGAACCTTATCTCGGCCAAAGAATCTTATCTCACAGGCCAACTCACAGTGGCAATGTATTAATAAAAATAAGAACAAGCCATTCTTCTTTTTACATGCCCACTTCGACCAAAGAACAAGCCTTTTTATTGTTTCTTCCCCCCCCCCCCTACATTTATGTATATATCCTGCTGTTGCTAAGTTAATGCAAAGTGAGAATGTGCATTGTCATCTCTTGAACAGTCTACCTTGTATTGATGTTATCGATTCTCGATGTAGCCGCAATCTTGGCCTAGCTAGATTTGAAAGCTTCTTTTGTCCCGGATGCGGTTAATGATTAGTCATGGTGCCCATATGGGTCCATGCGGTTGTCGAACATAGGGAAGTGGCATAGCTTGAAGTGCTCTTGGTTTTTTTTCTTGTGTGCTACTGTCTTCGGTCATAGAATTTAAATGGAAAAAATATCATCCTTGCTCTACGTCTAAGGTAGCGATGAAGATTGTTTGATGACTATATCTTGTATATTTTGCTACTAATATCTTGTTGGATTCTTTAAAAATCAGCACAAGTAACTTGTATGTTGTACACCTAACGTTCTTGGTTAAAGTTACTACCATGAAACCAAAAACTTGTATCCAATATAATCTAGACCCACAAACTCCTATAAATCCATTCAAACAGGTCCAACATAACGATTGTGGCTTCCTTTTCTCATGTCTCCATAACTAATAGAAGTAGAGGAACTGAGTTATTTAGATCTAGACCCACCCGTTATGTGACTAGAATCTCTGTAAACTAATATGTTTTCTCCTATAAACTGCAGTTGTGCTCCTTGCTATACCACCGAACTATGTCATCCTAATTTTTTGTACTACATAGTTGTTGAAATGATATGTTTCTATTAATTAATATCTGTTGTTGATAACCTACAAAAATAAAAATTTAGTTACATAATTGGAATCAATTATTATGTATGTAAATTGCAAGTATTTGGCACTGCAATTATAGTTCTAAGCATATGCAATATGTTGGTATTGAATCATTTGCCTCAAATTATGTTTTTTTGCTCCAAGTTGATCCTGTATATTATTACGCAAGTATAGTATATATGGCCTGTTGTCTAGGTTGTAGTGATAGGTTCGCTAGATTTTTGCGATTGCGAGGCTTGCATACCAAGTATGCACAGTTGTTGGCTACCGAAGCCACTGAGCCCTAAACTTCTCCCTGTGAAGCCAAATGCATCTTATTTCTATAGTTTGAGAAGTTTTGAAATTTAATGAGGGGCTACTTTCAAGATCTCGACAAACAAAAGCCAATAAGTATGATGAGGATTTCTCGATGTTGGGCATCAACATCACCCTGGAATCACTTCAAAAAGACAATGGTTATTCGGTGGCTTTGCTTCACACACCACCATCCTCAATTCAGTTTTTTCGGATGATCCTTTGGAAGCTTCTGATACGGGCATTGATGCATAGGTAATTAGTTCTCTAATTTGTTCTTGTGCGAAAAAACATGGATTCATATTTTTCATGCCATCACTATATTTATTGAGATGAAGCTTCTAATTTGTTCTTTTTGTATGGCCAAACAAAGCATGAATATTACTCTCTTGATGTGACTTACCATAGTTGGGTTAAAATTGAGATGAAGAATGCCGCATTTCTCTCTACGAGATGCTTTCGGGTGAGGAAAAGGATCAAAGTCATTTGCTGCAAATGAAGAAACACCGGACTTGGCATTCTTGTTACCACCGCGATAAGTCATAAATGGTTTTATATGGTGCACTTTTGTGGCGAAAATATGCTTCTCAACGTGCAAAAAAAAATGATGCTCTACCTAAGCATTCATGTGTTGCCCGATGGATTGAGATATCGGTGGGGGATTTTTTTATGTAGATGGGGGTTTGTCTTGGATTTTGGGGGATTTTGGTTTGTAGCTGTGGATTTGGTTGCAAAGGGACGGTTCTTGGGGTGCGTCATCTTAGGGCGCATCGCTGTTCGTCGTTCCTTGCTCCACAGTAGGCATGGCAAGTGGGCGAAATGGTATTGGTGGTGGGGCGCGCGTGCGTGGCATGGATGTCACTAGGGTGGTTTCTAGCGATGGGAGGTGTAGATGAGGGATATTAGGAGCCTGAGTTCCGTCGGGGTTATTTTGCACTCACCCGTGTTCTACATTTTTCTGAACTATAGCTAGTTGGTGTTGTCTCCGTAGATCTCATTTGATGGCACGGACATGCCCTTGCACCTTCTTGAATCAAAGGTTGCATGATTTGTTGTTATTAGAAAAAAAAGGGTGCATGATTTGTTTTTAGTGAACACTACGTGCTTTCAAATGCTTCTTCTAGCTGGGTCAACAGCTATTTATGCACAAGAATACGTTGTTAAATCCATCTATATGGCTTTAATCTCCAAAGTATAGGTTAATTTTTACTCTTGATTGTGTTTTGCGATGGCTAGAATAGAGTTTGTTCTTACTTGTTCACTCGAGATTGCTTATAGGAAAGAAACACTTCAGGCTATAAATACTTTCTTGTGCTGATAAAGAGACCGTTTAGGCTTAGTGTGCATGAATTGGTTTATACTAGTTTTTGGAGGCTCTTGGTACCGCACATGCCCTTGCAATCATGTTTGATTTTCTTTTGCCTTTGTGGCTTTGTCTTTGTGCCTTGGTACCACTATTGATTTGGACCAACACATTTGCTTTAAACAATAATGTTCTAAGCACATGTTAGTTCACTTTTTTCAGGTTTTGTGTAGCATCGGTAGTGGAGCTACTCCATCAAAATAGAGAGTGCGGTAATCCATACCTTGTATCTTGTCTTTACTAGTTTTGAAGGCTCTTTTCATTATGCGTCGCCGGTGGATATAGCTTTTGGTTGTACTTCATCGATATCATATAATAAAACATGGTCTAAATGTTGGAAAGAATAATCGTTTGGAATGACCTACATGATTGTTCTAATTTGCTACTTGGTTTTGGTTTAATTTTTCGTTAGGGAGGAGAGCGAGACCATGCTTGACGAGACTTTCTGCTCTTTTTAGTTTTTATTTTCCAACAACTTGTCGGATTGTATGCGTCCTTGTCAATTTGGTAAAGCGCAACTTAATCAAATGGTCAAAAAGAGCAGTTTCAGACATCTTCATATCTTTTCTACTTACTAGATCAGCGATCACACACCTAGTTTACGTAGTTGCATATGTTCAAATTCATTTTTAGAAAAAAAAGTCATCTGAGACGGATACTAGTTTCTACATCGCATCACTCTTTGTTAGGTGCTTTACCTCTCGCATGTTCAATGTTTGTTTTTTCTATGGAGTGCTCCTAGGAATCGGTTAGTCGATAAATAATTATGATTTCATTCGACATTGTTTCCAAATACAAGCGGATGATCATGATGATCATATAGTGATAAGCGATGTTTGATCTTTGGACAAAGCACCGGTTTTTGTCGTACCAGCGACAACAATGTAGTTAGGATCGTTGAAACTTGCATTGGGGTTCTAATGGCATGAGGTTAGTGATGTTCTAATGGCATAAACTAGCATTGGGGTTCTAATGGCATGAGGTTAGTGTTTCCAAGCACGCAGTTATCGTTACTGAACCTTCTTGTTCGGGTCTTGGACAAGGTGAATAGGGTCTTTAGATGAGGTGAGAGCACCGCAACAATGGTCGGGTCACGAAAATCGTTTAACACACTAATCATTTAACAAAAGTTGTAGGGCAACGATGTTGTTCCAGCTGAGGGCGATACATGTAATTGTTCTTTGTTAACTTAAGACAAAACTTAATTTATACAAAGTGCTCTGTTTGAATATAGATTACATGAACTGGTTGGCCTATTGAAAATTATTCTAACTACTAGTCCATCCCTTTTCCCCGTGTATTTGTCTTTGACCCATGGCCTTTCTCTTCGACTTAGCGACCCTTAGCTTAGCCAATTTTGGTTCCCTTCTGGCCACTTCTTTGCTTGGTGGTTGTGTTGATTTGTCCAATTTGTCTGCGCAATAATATCGCGCAACATTTGATGAATATACATCCGTAACTCACGTACTTTGTTCATTGGTTGCATTTAGCTAAAGTTTCTCGATTTTACCCTTCCTTTTGTTGCTTTTGAAGGCTTTGGCACTTGAGGAAGATGCTTCTTTTCGCATGTCACAATGTTATGTCCTGGTTCTCGACAATGTGTGTACGAGGTAAATTTTCCTTTGGGTTTTGCTTCGGCATCCTCTGCTACTCCTATTTGCACCTCCGCCCAATATCCATGGCCTTCCTCTTCTCTTAGCATTATCGTGGGATCTTGTAGAATTACTTGTACCACTTTGTCCACTTGATTGTGAAGGAGCCATCATGAATTCATTGTTTTGTAGGTTGTGACACCTCTAGCCTCCTATGTCGACCACCTTGTGTTTGAGCCATCATTGCTTGATTGTTTGTAGCTAGTGCAACCTCTCTCGCACCTCTGATGACCTCCTTGTGTCTGAGCCATCATTACTTGATTGTTTGTAGATTAGAAACCTCTAGACCCCTCTCTTGACCGATTCATGTCGAGCCACCGATTCCTTCATTATTGCTGGCTTGTGAAACCCGATAACCCCTTTCTTTAGCCGGTTGTGATGGAGGCCGAATGACGATCTCGTTTGCTCATTGAGTTTTCCTCATTCATTGAGCTTCTTCGTAACATAGTTGAATGTTTCCATAGTCCTAGAACCATCGAAGCAATAGTGCTCAATTCATTAGACAAAATATTGTGCGTCGGTCGCTGCTCTTCGACATGTCAATTTGTGGAACAACATACGTGTTCTAAGTTGTTTCCTCCCTTATTTCTCCACCTTTGAATGAAGTACTTCTCATCTAGCTGAGAGTTATATTGAGGTTTGTTAGCACCTTGATGATATGGGAGCATATTATGCCATCTTTTTTCAAATTTGCAACACGTACAATCAGAGTTTCTGGGCAAGTCCAAAGTCACAATGTACCTCCTTGTTACGAAAGTCAAACTTTCGCCGATTTCATCACATACACCTTGCATACACCTTTCACTACGTATTTCATGCCACATACATGGTTGCGATGTGATTTCCTTTGGAACTTCAAGAAAATCTTTACTACCTTGCGGCTTTTGCGGCTTGCCTTTCAAATTCATACCTTGTACTCAACCAAGGCTTTTTGTCTTGTAAGAAAGTCCTCGCTCTTGTTGATTCTTTTCGGTTGTATCGGATATTCTTTGAAACTCACTCATAAATTGTTAATGTTGTACCTTGGTCCGACATCTAGTTTGAATAGTGCGTTTGTGCCTTCACTCCTTCTTTGTAGTGTTGATAAAAGGGAAGAAGTCCTTCTTGAAGTAACATGGAACAAAGTTTGTCCTATTCTCCCACATGTCAGCCATGTATTTGAAGCCTCTTCGTCATATGTTAGTGGCAACTTGCAGTACAAGTCCTCAAACTCTACGGTCGGCGAGTACCTTAGGATGTCAAAGAGATCAGCATGAAGCTTCTTATTAAGCCTCTGTTGAGAACACCCTTCCACCCTTCTCTTGTGCTTTCTTCGATGTGGAAGAAACATTTTCGATGGACAGTGTTTGGTAGCTTATTTTTGATAGCAGCCCTCATTGCAAAGTCCCGATCGGTGATTATAGTTTTAGGATGCTTCCCTCCCATACAAATTCGGCATAGTCTCAAATATCCACTCAAAAGTTTCTCTTGTCTCATCCATGATGAAAGCGCACCAAACAAGCAGTTGTCCCCATGACCTATGATCCCTACAATTGGTGCAAACTTGAGGGAGTACTTGTTGGTGTTGTAGGTCGTGATCGAAACCGATCGCGATCCAAACTCTTCATAGTATCTCCTACTCCTTCCATTGCTCGTAAAAAATGTTTCTCACCCCTGTTGTTCTCATCTATGTCAAACACAGTAGAAGAACATTGGGTCTTCACTTTCTTTAGAGAACCATTCATACACTTGCTTCATGTCATTGTCTGCCAATGCCTTGTTAATCTTGGTCTTCTCATTGTTGACATGTTTCTTATTGAATGGAGTCACAGGCTCCTCTTAAGTAGGATAGAACAAACCATGATCTTCCTATCCGGTAGGTTAACCTTGTTGAACGTGGCGATCAGCTCCTTTTCCATATCTGTCATCCTAATCTATGAGAACAACTTGTTCTTTTGATTGTCGCCTGCAAATGCATGATTATGCTCAAGGTTCAACCTAGTGACCGGTCCATACATTGTTACGTAGTGTGGCAACGCTTCGTCAGGGGCAATCGTGGTTTTCAAGTGTGCTCGTTACCCTTTTGTTTGGCACCGGTTTGGTGTTGGAGGTGTACCGGATATCGCTTCTTGTTCTTTCTAGCGCATTGTACTCCTGCGTGCAGGGCTTCTTCTTTTTTCTGTTACTAGTGCTTTGGACACCTGGAACAGCCAGAGGCCTCACCCCCTTTGCCATGCTATCTTCTCCTTTGGCTTACCACACATGTTGCACTTGAGTGTGATTCTAGTCACCTTGTCATAGTTGGCATCTTTCTTGTCTTGGCACTTGTATGCGTGCCGCGACAATTGGGAAGCCAACTATAAAGGTGTAGTCATTGTAGAATTTATAGGCTTGGTTAGATGTGTCGAATTTCATTCCAATGTGAGGGGGAGGTCGCCGGCATATTCTTGAGACAAGCGTTCGCTTTGCCATAATAGTTTCAATTTCCATCTGAATTGCTCTTAGCTCTTCATCCTCTTCTTCACTGCGCTCTAGATGCTCTTCATTTGGTCTGCATGTTTTCTCCAAAAACTTGTGCTCCCTCAGCTGAATGCTTGTGCTTGTATTCATAGGAAGTTTGGTTATGTTGTTGTTCATGTACCAAGTTTGCTTCATTGTTGGCATACTACAGTACGCGGCCGATTCTTCATTTTGCAGGCCGTGCGCATAGTCTTTGTGTTAATTTGAGGCTCGGGATTCTTACCGTTTGTCATGAACATTTGGTTCTGTTTTCACGAGGTAACAAAACAGGTGTATTGTTTAGATATTTACGCATGTACTCTAGGAAATAAAGTAATGTAGCATTATTTGTACAAAACAAGTGAATACCTCTTGGCCATTGAGCAAGGCCATGAAACCTCCTCGTCATTTGTGATGACATAACATCTTCATCAATGAGATTTGAAGAATTTGCATGTCCCATGAAATGGTTACTTAGGCTTGTATAGCTTGTTCCTCCCTCTCCGATAGTACATAGCTTCGTTCCTCCCCGTGATGTGATCAATCGCAATCACAGGGCATCTAGGGTCATAATTCAAACATGGCTATATTTTTGAAAATGTTTAGTGCCCTGTTTTTATGAATCTCACTTCTTCTCTCTGTATGCCTTGTTCTTGTCCTAAGGTGTTGTAGTTCATTGGTGGTCTTTGAGGGCCCCCTTGCGGCATGAGGAGGATAGTGAATTGCTAAAAGGAAACAATATTGGGAGAGAAAGTAGTGTACAAACAATTCAAGATTGACAAAGTAAAGTTGATTCCATTTTTACCTCATGAGTATGTGTTGAATTGAAAATGTTTGATTCGAATCGGTAATAGCTCTCGAGGATTCAATTGAAAACCCTCTATATGGATGTAGCTTTGCATAAGAGAAGAGCCATATAAAATAGCTTATGATGGATTTGCTTGTTGGTATAGTGGATGCTCCTCTTTTTCAAAAAAATGTATGTCATGAATAATTTTTGGTGGATATTTTGTGAAAACTTACATTCATTTCTTACTTTTTTCTTCTTCCTATCCATAGCGGTTGTAGTCCAGTTGTGTTCTTTGAAGTATCTTGCTCATTACAAATAAAAAGCGGAAGCATAGTCGGATATCGGGTAGTTGCAATTAGGGATAGGCTAAATTTGCACATTTCCATCAACGCAATTTGTTACATCTTAATGTGCAATAACAAAATTCTAATTTACCTCATGAGTATAATTGGGGTTGACAATATTTGAATGATAGTTGTAGTAGCTTTCGGGATTGATTTGAAAATGTCTTGCTTAGAAAATTGATGCATATATAAAAAAATGTCATGGATAGCGAAGACGTAACTAGTTTCTTTGAACATTCAATGGCAATAACATGAAATTTGACAAATGGAAACTAGTTTCATTATTTTGAAACCTCATCACTTCAAGACCAATCTCCATTAAAGAATCCGGTTCTTCCATTTCATCAACTCCTTGGTTGTTGACACGCAAATAAAGAGAACTTGTCAAATGCCGCCTTGTTTGTTGCGACTTTCATGTCCCTTGTAATAAGAAAACTTTGTCAAATCTGTCTACTTGTTTGTTTCAAATTTGTCATGTCCCTTGTAATAAACAAAATTTGTTTTGAAACAAGATGTCATAGTCCAAAAACGAGGGGACCTCGCGATACAAGGCATGACAATACAAAATGACATCGCTTGATTGGCTATATAAAACCTTGCGCCGAAGGCGCCTTTTGAAAGTAACACTTTCGCCCGAGGCCCAGTGGGCGTTAGGCCCTCGAGGCCGAGATCTAAAAATCATCACGAGGACCCGCAAATTGTGTTTGGATTGTGCCTTGTCTTGTAATTTATATTTTCTTTGTTCCTTGTATTGTATCTTTGTATGATGCATTGTAATGTCCATTGTCCTTATCTTTATCTTGTTCCTTGTTTTCTTTGTCAAAATTGTCAAAATTGTGTCTTTATAGGTTTGTTTAGAAATTTAGATCAGTCAACCGACATGTCAATTGACACATTATCCATAGAAAGGTAGATCGGTTCATAGTTCATGGTGTTCTTTGGCCAATGTGCATGGGTTTCTATATTTGTCCGAGTTTTTCGGTGTTTACGATTGCTACTAATATATGTGTCTTGTGGTTGTAAGTTAACCCGACATGTCAATTCCTTTGGCACCAGCAGGAGAAGGCTACTCATGCATATGAGGATGCAAGAAGAAAAGTTGCAAATTTTGTCAATGCGGTTGATAGCTAGAGAGAATATTTTCACTTGAAATGCTACTTGAAGGTATCAATCACGGTAGCCTATTCATGAATGCTACTTTAAATAAGATTATAAAGTACCACTCATTACTTTATAGTGTGTTTGTTAGTAAAGTGACCATCTATTAATCGCTAGAGAGCAATCTTTGGTGCAAAGCCGGCAAGGTTCGCGATTACAATAACCCAATGTGGCCAGTACTTGGTCCACCTGCCGCATATAGTCTTTGTTTACCTTATGTTATGTATATTGATTAGCAATTGTCTGCTGGATGAGTGACAATCCAAATTCCCAAAGTGAACATCTTGTCGAAGTTTAAATGCGGAGAATGTTTTTTTTTTTGAAAGATGTTATCTATATTATTATCGAAACACATATAGTGCTTGTCCTCACAAAATTTGGTACGGAAGTTGATCTAACATAGTGCATGCTTATCGAGTTGGAATTTTTGTTCTTATTTATTTTGTTGTGTAATACGGCACTGTAGTCCGTCGACTTTTCTAGTGGTGATGTGATGTCCTATGTCTCGCTTAATCTTCTCATGGCGTAATGATCTTACATGAGTGATAACACATAACATAACAGAGTGCATATGCAACATGAGCTGATAATACATGAGCTTTTCCTTCTATTTTATGCACTGTGGGTTGAAACAATATTGCAACCGATTAATTTTGTTGTGCATTCTACCAAAGTCTACCTTTAAAGGTATACAATATGCTTGGAACCAATTTATGTGGTCTCGGTCGAATATTGTATTTTGTGATTGGGTTTAAACAAAACATACTAATCAAAACCATTTTTCTATGATTTTGTGACCTTGGCGCATCTGTTTTACACATATTGATTGCTTCTTGTTGTCTTGGCTTGCATATTGAACTGAACCATCTGCCTGCCTGTCCTGAGGCCCTTGGACTAGCTACATGTTTCATCTAGAGCTACTGGTGTATAATTCCTATGTCGAGAATTAGCTAACGGTTGGCTTTGCACCCTTGTTTTTTTTCTGTATAGATTGTTAAAACCTGTATATTGACGGATATACAATCTATGTGCTAGGACATGGCAGATATGGATGGGTTTAAGCTTGTGGAGATTGTTGGTGTTCAAATGGACCTCCCCGACATTAGTGAGTCCCACTTGCCTCCTGCCGATGTTGTTTCAACTACCCATTTGCGATTTCATTACTTAAAACAAATATGCTATGTTGTTAATAATGCCTAGTCAGTCATGAGTAATGTAGCCCGGTATGTGTTTATGTCATCATCTAACTAACAAAGATGATGTATATTAAGAACTTATCTCATAATTGCTTTGTGTTTGTTCGTTACTAATAGTTAACTGAATATTGGCCCAGGAATGTGTGTTCATTGTGATACTCTATTGAAACCGTTAGTACTCTAAATTCCAAACTGTTATAGTATAAATTGCACATATAGTCAACTGCAATTTCAGTGATGATTATATGAAATTTTGATTTCTAATGGTCCTACATTGCCCCTGGACCTCTTTGTTCCGTTGTGGCCCCATGTACATATTGGATTCAGTTATGGCCCTAGATATCCGAGGATGATCCTTGAGAGATGTCGGGGCACTTAAATAATTGATACTTTGTGGTATTTTGAAAGCCTAATTGCAAAATGTTACCGTGTAAATTGCAAACTATTATAGTACAAATTGCACATATAGTTAATCGCAATTTTAGTTAGGACTATATGATATTTGGATTGGTATGATCCTACATTGCCCCTCGCCCGACATGTGTGTTCGGTTGGGCATCCGTGTTCAAAGTTGTAATGATTGTACATAGTTGGAAGAAAGGAAGGATATACAGTCGATTAAAGATGGTGTTCGGATCGCACAAACACTAATCGCATGAGAGGAACAAAGTAAAACATGGACAAATCCACGTCATGGAGGAAAAGCATGTGCGATCCACGCATGAGCACAAGAATTTTTGATCATGTATGATTACGAGGAGCAAACGCGGGGGGGAGGAAGAACAAAGGAGAAACAAGGACGTAAGAGGGACATACCAATCCGGTTGATCCTCTTCTTCTCTCGATTTTTCCTAGATCCGATCGGTCGGGCTCGCATGGATGGCCATCTCCCCTTGGTGTTTCTTTCTTGCAGGGGTTCAATGGCATTTCTGTAATAATTGTAAATTCCGTCCCCATTCTCGCAAAAGTGACCGATCGGGATCTCTTTTGGTTAACGGGTTCGATCCAACCCATTATTAGTTTTCGGACCGTTACCCATTAGTCATTGTCAAGTCGCACGGGTTGGCGGTGCATGCGCCGCGCTTGCATGCGCTGCTATGCACTGGCCGGGATGTGGATCCAATGGTCCCGGTGGTTGCAAAGATTTGGGGGGGTCAATTTCTTGTGAAAGAGATATAGCAAGTTTCTTTGTTTTTCATATCCGTTAAATTATATTAGCCGGTTCCACATTCTAATTTTAGACCAAGGGTAGTTTAGTATTTTGCATGTACAAAAGACTTCTCAACTCCTGCCCCTCGTTCATCTTGCCATCGCCGGGAGGCCACATCCACCCCAACGGAGTCGTCCGGAGGCCTCATTGGAGCTGATTCCATTGTCGTCATGTTGTGCATGCGCCTCCGCCTTGCCATGCGGGGCCGTTGCTGAGGGCGGCCTCGACCGTAGAGAGAGCGTCGTGCACATCCAAGGCGGAACGGCGCGAAGCAGCCTTGGAAGCGGCAATCGCGACTGCGCGGATGACGAGCGCAAAGGAGCCTCGCCAGCCACCACCTCGACATGGAGGTTCTGGCGTGCTCTTATCCGCCGTCCTCATGGACAGCGAGCATGTACAACAAGCTTCTTGGGCGGCGCGCCCGGTGAGACTTCGGCGCAGCCTGCGCAGCGGCGCGCCAACATGGCCGCAAGTATGGCTGAGCAACAGCCGCGTCGCGACTTGAGCGACCCGACGCAGCTAGCTAGTGCAGACGGCGAGTACGCATGGCATGAACGAGCTCGGCGGAGCGAACGACGGCGCGCCGCGCAATCGACGGGCGGCGCCGCTTGCACCGCGGTGGCGGCGGGCGGGAGAGCGCGGACGGCGCAATGAGCTCGAGTGGCAGACGGTGGCCCGCGAGGGCGTCGGCACGGTGGCGCGCGACCATGGCGGCCGCGAGGCACGGCAGCAGGAGCCAATCACGCGACAATAACGACAGCGGCAGCGCCATCAGAATCACCGACATCAAAAGACAATTATACCCTTCAATGTTAATTATAATTCGCCTTGTGCCACGGTTCCTGCATGCCACTTGATTCCTCTTATCTAGTTCCTATACCTTTTAACCATTAGATCAGACTCAAATGAAGGGCTAATATTAATTCCAAGCGTGGTAAAACTCTCTATTCTTTTTAGTTTGGTGCGAACTAACATAGAGCAAGGACTCTTACTCATGTATAAAATACAACAGCGACATCCTTATCAAGAAATAATATTTGGCGAGCGGTCGATCAAGCTTCAAATTCTAAAAACAACAATTTGGTGCTAGCAAGAAAAAATTGATAGTGCAAGCTATCGATATCGTACTAGTAGCACCTGATAGGCTGATACTACAACGCTCTTGGATACATGTCTACGAATAGGCCAGTCCGGCACCATTGCTTTCCCCGCACATTCTTGTAACTAAGCCCAATTAATCCATGGATCTGTCTGGCCTGGTAGGAAGAGTGATAATTTATTTTGATGTTACGGTTACTTCGTTTTGAATCGAGCATATCGAAGTTAATTTGTCTTCTACTTGGGCATGCTCGTACTTTCTCTCTCTGTCTATATATATGTGCTCGCTCGTTCTTTCTTCTACGACTTACCAAGAACTTCCATTCCACCAGAAAAGCGACCAATGGATCCTTCACGACAGAATATCTCTGTGGCAGCCACAGTCGTCATCGTCGTCCTCTTCGTCGTCGCCACTTCTGGTACTAGCTGCGATCACATATATACGCATGCACATGCTATATGGATTTCTCCTCGTCCATCTTTTTATTGATCTACTGGCTACTAATTTATGACGTTCTTGCTTATATGCTCATGAATATATTGCAGAGATTGTCTCCGTTGGGGCATGGAGTTTCTGCAGGCACCTGAGCGGGAAATATCATGGGATGTGCTTCAACGAGTTAAAGCAGTGCACCAATACATGCATAGCTGAAAGCCATGACAACATTGATGGCGAATGCGACGATTTCCCCCCTCGTTGCTATTGTGTCACGTCATGCTAGCTCCATCCAGCCCTCATATTGTTGCTTCCATGCATGCTGCTAATAAATTGCTTACGATATGATTGAGACAAATAATGTTGTGGGAGCTATCGATCCACCAGCTTCATTAGAAATTAAGATTACAATTTGCAATCTTCCCAAAACAGAAGAAAACATAAAAATGAGAACACACAGAGAGAAGAATTGCTGGTGTACGTAAGTTTGTGACTCGCACAAACTCGATAACTTCAAGAACTAGAACATGTACAGATGAAAACACACCCTCATGGTGGCATCGAACCTAGTCCCGGGGACAGCGACGGCTTGGCCCATGGAGGAGGCAGCTGCGTCTCTAGCCGTGTATCCTTGTCGACGGCGGGTCACCCATGGAAGTTTTGACTACTACACTAATCCATATCAATACATCAGTGCCGGGTCCAAACCCCCCTTCACTGACGGAAAATAAATCGGCAGAACCAAAGTGGTAGTGATTTTGGGTTAGAATCACTGCCGGGTCAAAACACCGGTGGTGATGTGAAGATAGAGTGCCGGTTCACTCTCCAACCGGCAGCGCAGGCAGCATTCCTGATCCAAGCAGTGCCGGTTCCGAAGCAAACGACAGCATTGATATTAACAACACTTTTGGGCTTCAAAGAGCCGACAGTATTCAGAGAAATATAAATTGTGTCGACAGTGTAGCTGTTCGACGAGATTTTGTACTGAATTTGCTTACATGCGCATATATATATTAATATGTGCTATCAAGAAATATTTGATAATTGGTGAAGAAAAGATAAATAGACAAGCGTATATATATCCATGTGTGCTATTGGTTTGAGAAATAAGAGACGCAAGCTAATAATTATATATTGGCTTTGGGTACCTTTACACACATGCTGTGGGCTAATTTGAGGACATATACGTCTAATATGCGTGTATCGTCTCCTCAAGATCAGTGGTCCAATATGTGTATAGGTATACGTACGCTTTAATCATATATATGTGCTTATGACAAGCTAGCACATATGGTTGCACGTATGCACGTACGCAAATGCGCCCATGCAAAGGCAAGAATATACATATATACTACGAGTATATAATGCATATACTTGCAACCAGGCGCGCGTACGTGTAGTTCACAGCTACATGGCAAAGCCAGGCCCACGGATCAGCGGTAGGGAAGCTACTATCTCCTATCTCCTGTAAGCCTCTGGAACCGAGACACTGCATCTTCATCGGCTGGATGGATAGATATGACTCGAATCGATAAGCACCGGAGGACCGGAGATTTCGGGAGGCCACAACAAACTCCTGGCGGCGCGTGCGTGTTGCCATCGGGCTCCCTATACCCTAACCCTTGCCTATATAAAGAAGTCCCCGGACTCCACAAGGTGGAGGTCACACTTTGCATCAAGGCGCCGTCAGGCTGCCGAGCAGAGAGTGTATGATCGTCTCGCATCGCCGCCGGCCGGAGGAGCGCCCAGGCGCTGGCTTGATCCAGCCCTGCCCTTGAATGAGGAGGACGCCCTCCATGCGCCGTCAGGCTGCGCAGCAGGCAGGCCTCTTCATCCATCTAGCCGGAAGCCATGGCGCTAGCCGAGCAGATCCGAAAGCGGCAGCCAGGTGACCAAGATGGCGTCACAGGGAGCCGGAGCGCTACCGGTGTGCTTTGGCTTGCAAGTGTTAGAGGTGTATAGGCATATATACATGCGTGTATACAGACCATGCATAGCCAGGCCAGTGCATCCACGTCCAAGTCTGATCCCGGGTGCCGCTCGACATCGCTGACGAGATCCAGATCAATCCATGGTGCATGGTAGGCTGCCGAGCGCTGGCTTCGTGGAAACACCGACGACCAGTTTGCCAGCGCCATCCATGAGAAGGCAGGCCGCATGCAGCGACTGCAGTCGCGCACACCACCACGCCGCTGCCGGCCAAGGTCACGCCTAGGCGATTGGATCGACGGAGGGAGGCAGCAGGTCGTAGGCTGCCCAGGACCGCCGCATGATTGCGTTAGAGGAGCCGTGCTGCAGGTAAGCAGCCCCTATTCATATACTCTATCAATGCAGCCGGTAGCATGCATCACTCGAGGTGGTTCTCACCGGAGACCTGTGACGCACCGTTTCGTTTCCTGCGCCATCGATGGTGTCATCGACGGAGGCGCAACGACGACGCCACCGTGGATGAATCACAGGGCAGGCCGCACGGAGGGAGCGCAGCCGCGCTCGCACCTCGGCTAGCTGCGCCAAAGCTACCACGCCGCCACCGCTGATGCCACGCCGAGGAGCCAAGCCTGTACGTGGTCGACAACGCCTCGATCTACCCGACGCGGCCACCGTGTTCAAGAGGGGAGCTTGGATGCTGTCGACAATGGCTCCACATCTGCAAGGACGCCACCGCCGTCGACGACGGCTCCGCATCTACACCAACGCCCGTCGCCGCACTCGAGATGCGAGGTCGGTTGTCTCAACACATGCGCCAGGCCACGACGAACGCGTCATCGGCGTCCACGGCGAGATGTCGCGTACATGAGCAACTCCATCTACTTCGCCACCACGCGTCCCTCTCGACGCTGGCGAGGCAGACAACGAGACGCACCCACACCACGGAGGTGAGCCGGGACGCCGCCATCAATGGCTCCACACCTACGCCGGCTTCCGCGCACCAACAACATGCACACCAAGCAGTGCTGCTGTGCTATCTAGTGCCGCACGTGCGTCGTGATCAACGGCACCACGCGTCACATACAAGCATCCCGTTGTCTCTGCCGTATGGAGACGGACGCACGCGACTCTGTCCACACGGAGACGGAGACAATCAAAACGTCGTCACCTTCATCTGAACCAACATGTGTCAAGCACGGTGAAGGCGGTGCCACGATGAGCACGCCAGTGCCGAACTGGAGACGACGGCAACAGAGACAGGCACGTGCCGCCTACTCTATGCAGCCGACGTCCCGACACCATGGAGGCGAGCTCGAATACGTACTGAGCGAGGTCGCCTTTGTACCAGCAGTGATGGAACGGTGAGGTGCTGGAGCACCATGACGATGATGCATTCATGCAAGTGCATGTACAGTGCTTGTACATGTGTGCTCACGACAATCATATATTTAGACCAAGCTGCATCTATACATGTATATAGGTGTATATGCTTGTGCTTGAATCAAACTACACACCCAGCAAATCATCAGGAGCTCCGCTGTCATTCGAGCCCTTAATATGTATAATCTTATCTTATGTGTTTCAGGTGAAGCTGCGGGGATATTCGAGCCATGTACATCTGCCTACTGCTTCAGCTACTACTACCACTACGCGCCAGCCCACGCCGACGAGGCGGACGACATAAGCGAGCGCAAGTCTTCATCAACTACTACTACTTCGACTACTCCACGCGATCAAGTTCCACGGCGTACCACGACGATGTTGCCGAGGAAGTCCAAATCAGTCCAAGCTACATCAACCATGCAAGTGCGCCTACCACTACAACAACGTGCCGTTCGACACCGACGAGGCGAACGACACAGGCGGCGTGGCTAATACTCTAGCCCACGTTCTACCGGCTCATGGACCGACGAGGCCATGGACACGCCGACGCCATCCACATCTACACCAACACACATGCATGGAGACGTGAAGTGAAGACCGGCGGCGGCGACCAACGCGGCTTAATCGGAGGTACTCGTGAGCCCGACTCACGGGGGTAATTAACTAGGAGCTTTCCGATGCCCTAGGAACCATGAAGACCACATCGCCTATGTCGATTGCCGCCAGCCAGGCTACCCATGGAGCGCACATGTACTAAGGGAACATATATTTGTATTTTCATTAAATATGAATAAAGTTCGTGTTCCCTCTATTTATTTCTTTTGTGTACTTTAGTACACTGGCACGCCCGCATATTTATTTTCATTTCGCACAGAGAGATCCTCCCCTGCTTGAGTGATTTTTCTGCGGAAACAGTAGCAAAGTGATAACACTATCGATTTATTGTGGACCCGACAGTGATATTTCGGTTAACACTATCATTTTATTTTAACCCGACAGCGTTATTTTAGTTGACACTGTCGCTATATATATAACCTAATAAATTTATTTTCCCCTCTAGACGACGTATATATAGTGTCTGATGAGAAAATCCAAAAAAATTTTGATCCGGCCACGCGCATGTGGATCAATAATGGCATCATGGCTGGATGGGAGCGCTAGCAGCAGCACCACCACCACCACCACCAACAGATGACAACACGCATCTTGCCTTGCACCAGCACTTGTAATGTTTACAGGAGCCGGAAATGTTGTCGCTGCTTTCGGTTATGCATACATTGTTGCAGTTGTCGTTGCTCCAATATCCCCAGCACACCCCTTTGTAATTGCCGCTCAGGTGATCGCCACAAGTACCATCATATTCTCCAATGAACGCCGCTGACTCTGCATGCGTGCAGTGGATCCATCCATCAAGCACCATCATAAACATATATATGACATGTACAACGCAAGAACAACGTCAGAGGAGGCACATCGATCAAACGTACCAGCAGCGGCGCCCATGGTGACGATGAGTAGGAGGACGGCAAAGAGATGCATTCGTGAAGAAGGCGCCATGTGTGTATTGCTTGTTTCCTGGTGGATGGATGTTGGTACGTTGAAGAAGATTGAGAAGATTAATTGGTGGACGATCGAGTACGTTTAGAGAAGTCTACCTGCTGGTGTGACAACGTAATCACACTGCTTGATGTCCAAGAGCTAGCTAGCTACCTAGCATGCATATATACATCACTACCCGATCGACGGGCGGATATCCATGGATCCATTGGAATTGCCAATAATATTATAAAAACCGGCCAGTCTAGTGTTATCCGGCCGTCAGGGAGCGAGCTGAGGGACCAAGAGAGCGAGGTCGATTATGCATATGTCACCCGACGGAGAATTTTTGGGGAATTTGTACAGAATCATCTGCGCAGCTGCGCTGTGTTATTAACGCGACGCGATAAACGATGAAAGTATGCAAATCAAACCACAGAAAGACATAAAATTTTCGTGGAACATGTACAGAATCATCTCCCAATGCAAAGAGTAAAAAACCACGGACGCCAGCCAGCAACAATCTCCACATGTCAAGAGTCTGGTTTACAACGCCAATCGCGGCGGCTTACAAGAGAATGAATGAATTGGTACTCAAAGTGGAAACCCTAGAAGGCCGCCCAAGCCTCCGGCGACGGGCCTCGCTTCGCTCCGTCGGAAGCCCGACATATATCTTAGAATTTGGAACATATTTAACACACTGCGTGCTTCTTAATTAGGCTTTCTTTATTTTTCTTTGGAACTTCTTGTCGTTCTGATGTCCTAATTTTGAGTCGATATATCATCCACCTGTCTTGATTAAGCCTCAGTTTAAATGGGTCAGGTGTTTGACGTGTTGTAGTGATAAAATTGCAGATCTAGCTCCCCACACTTAGCTTCAAGTGTCATCTCGATCCCCGAACCTGTATGTTGTATATTTTACTCCCTAAACTTGGTTTTGGGTGTTATCTAGATCCAAATTCTTTGAAAATGCAGATATCTGCTTCACTGAGCTCAAAAAGCACGTGGACGCTCACCAAAGGTGAAAATCAAAATTATAATTTCAAAATCGAACTAGGATATGCCTATGTGATTTTAAAGCTAGAGATCCTCATCTATGGTTCTAGGATTATCTTGAAAGTGCTCATAATCCAACATCATCCACAAAATAGCAATGCTTCAGATCCAGCTCAATCATACTAACTCAACAATGGAGAGGGAGGCGATTCATGTTGTTGTAGTGATAAATTATTAGAGACAAAACAATTGAATACGCAACTATTTTTCAGTTACCCTCATAATTGATATGACAATCAATGATGTCAATGTCCTTAAGATGGAGAGAGGGCTGCATTTTGCTCTAGTCCCTTCTTAGTTTTGCTCCAAATCAGTTTTGAGGAAAAATAGATGTAAGTAGTTCTTGTTAGTAACTTGTTTTTAAAAAAGTATATGAGCCTAACTGAATGTATTAAAAAAGCAACTGAATGTATCTTCGTTAGATGATATTCAGCTAATATTAAAAAAAAAAATCAAACGATCCATGAATTACCACATTTTTTTCTGGCAAGGTAATGTATTTTCATAACAAAACCAAAACCATCTATGAACACATCAGTGAATGAACAGAAAAAGAAGCCAGCATGTTAATACTTTGTTTTTGTCACATATATGACCTCGTACATTGAAGAAATGAATATGAACATTACTCGGGACATGCAAATAAGCCTGCAAACAGGACAGCACAAAAAGAAGGCCAGCACGTAGCAGATTTCCCATAATAATTACTATTTAGCAAAAAAAAAAAAAAAAAACATAGGACACGAGGTGCAGCAAGAATCCAAATTTCATTCCCCCTAAACATGAAATCATTTTGGACACGAAAATGCAAACTAAGCAATCCAGGTTTTTATATAAACAAGGTGGTGACCCCTGACCTGAAAACAAGGTGCCATCCAGATTAACAATGAAGCGCAGGCACCAATCAAATATATTTATAAGCTTAAAAAATCACCTCGGTCTGCTTCTTGGCATATGTTGACATTGATGAAGACATCTTTTCTGTTGGCCAACTGAAACAGAACAGCACTTTACTTTGGCAGACTTGGTGACTTCAGAGCTAATTTGGGAATAAACCTGGATCAATATAATATAGGTATCTGTTACCACACATATTTGTAGTAGAGCAGCATGATGATAAATGCAGGAACATGGAACATGACAGATGTAATAATTTTGGTGAAAAAGCTGAATCTCTATAGTACCTGTTACCACACAATTTGTAGTAAATCAGCAAGATAAACTGCTTCAAGCCGTGAAATGTGATGCTTCAAGATTTTGTCAAATCCCACAGTTATGCTTGTAACCACAAATCCAGGTGTACGTCATGAGTTTATAATCATAGGAACAAACAGGTAAAAAATTGCAATTTTGCTTCTTTGTTCCATATTCTCCCTGACCTTATGTTGGTTTAGTTGGAACCATGTAGTGGGGATGGAGCAAGATTTCTTGAAATGCTACAGCCTGCATCGGAACTGGAAATTCATAGTCAAATCAGGACCTCCGAATCAAATGAAAGCAAAAAGGTATGTAGCACGGATCTGCAGAGAGGAGGAAATGGAGAATCATAGGTAGGCCCCTGTTTTTTTCCCCCATACCAGAACCCTAGTAAAATACCCAAATCTCAGTGCCTCCCCCTAACCGTAAGGCAAAGAAATAAGGCCATTTACTTACACTAAGACGATGACGAACTCGACCCTGGCCCTACTGGCCATGCGCGAGGTGGCCGCCGGAAACATCCAGGGAGCCGTGCCGCCTCCGGGACTGTCCGATCCAAGAGAAGAGAACCGGCTTCCGGTGAAATTCGATCCAAGAGATCTGACAATAATTCGGGGTGACATGGCAGCTGGTTCTGGTTTGGTGTTTGCAGAGTTAGATGAGGCACCATTCAGACTTGAGTTTGAGATTTCAGAGGCCTCTGCATGGCTCCTTCGGCAAAACACCATTACACTTCCAGACCTCCACAGGATCAATTCATCAATCCGCTTGTGCACCGCTGATCAATACACAAACTATAAAGGAAAATACAGCAAAATTTCAAGGACAGTAATATAATGTGACCGCTGGTGGAGAGAACTGAAATTAGCTACTTATAACGCTCTTATAGAACAGTAACAAAGATGGTCAAATGACCCAATGGCCATCTACATATCTTAGTACAGACCTTGAAAATACTTGCAAGTAGAAAATAATAATTTCAGAATATATCCAGCCACCTGAATTTTCCATTACTGAATGGATTCCTCCACATGAAACTGGCAATGAAAACTGAATCAATATAAGTAGGTAGGATCTTGCATAGTTGTTTCAGGACATAGTTACAGTAGCGCTAGCAATGCTAACTACCATGTCATGCCGGCAAATCAACCAGTTAGCTTTTTTTTTTTTTGTGGGGGTGTGGGGGAGGACTGTCAGATGCAGAAGGCAAGGACTCTGAAGAGTGGCTGATGTGTGGGCCTTAGTTGTCAGGTCTTTTAGTCAGTTTGTGTTGGCACCTGTTAGGTTGTGAGCAGGCAGTATATAAGCCTGATGTAATCCGATGACGGTTAAGCAATGAATAACTGAATCCCAAACCCAATTGTTGTTCGTCCACTATTCCTGCTTGCTTCTCCCAATCTTATAAATTGCTCTTCCCAACCGCAGCTCTACTCTAGTTATCGTATGATTCCTTGTGGGATCGTGGCAGGGACCTTAACAACTCGATGTCCAGTTGTCCCCAAACAAGGTACAGTTGGCGGTTGGCCCTAAGGCCCCTAACCCCTGATGCAGATATCAATGCCCTTTTCCCAGAGCTCGTCTCTAGTGTGTACAAAATAGGCAGAATACCATTTGGAGTTGTTGCTGGGCTGCCAGTTTATGCCAATTTTCTTTCCCATTGTAAATAGCACAATTGACTCCTTTCCAAACTGAATTAGATAATCTCTGAATGTGGCTGCACTACTGCACAGTACCACCGGCACCAAGCTAAGGAGGGATGTCACATCCACCAACAGAAACAGATGCAAATATGGTTAGGGAAAGCCAGTGCTACTCCTTTGCTGCATCATCTAAAGTGTTCAGTACTGGATGTTATGGATAGTCGGTAGTGGATAGCTTGTCCATTTAGTCATTATCTAAAGTGCAATCGAAACACTGATGTAGAGAATAGTAGAAAATCTGCAAGATTGCTATTGAAACTCTGAATGGCTGAAGTAGTGAAGTCTGAAGCTAAAACACAGAGGCACTGGAACTAAATTTGTGTCACTAAATGGCTTACTGCCGCTAGACCTTGCTTAGCATTTTAGTGTGGTCTCTGTTAAATGCTGTAGTCTGCGATTTAAAAATTGGTGGAAACCATAAGTTACATAATTTTATCCATCGATCCCATCCAACCCTGCACTCCCTAATCTACACCCGTGATCTTGATCTTTAGCAACGACACCTCGCCCTCCCTAATCAGCAGCCGCAACAGCTCATCTTCCAAATCAGCAGCATGCAGCAACTGTGTTATGGCTAGAAGCAACATCATGTGGTTTCGACATATATGGCCTAGTGCATACTACACAGTGCATATCACTGTAAGGAGAGATTTCAACATATACGGCCAAGTGCATCATATAGTTTTGATATTATGATGCACTCAACTACCAAATTATAGCCAGACATTACAGTAAACGGCTCTGATACTAACACTATAAAGCTACTCTAAAATACAAAGTGGTATATTTTCTTCTTTGCTTTATTTTTCGATATCACTAAGGAATCATAAGGCAGTAGTAAAATACCACGAATTTTTAGTATCAATTCAAACTGCATTGGCATATAGTATTTTCCTAGAAGCAAACACATTTTCACACGTAGTGGTACACTTGTATTAAGTAATCATCTCAGTTAAGAAAGAGTGGAGGGGAAGAATGAGTGCTTACATACATGGCTAGAAGCTGCAGCGTGGGACCGAAAGTCGAACAGGAAAAGCACGATGCAGTGGGTATGCATCTTCTCCAAACGACCATACGGACGCTGCACCGCAGCCTGATCCACTTTCCCGACCATTCAACAAGGGCCGCCGGACCGTCGCCGCTGCCGCCCGTGGCCGCCGTCTCCTTCGGCCGCAGATGGCGGAGGGATGGATGCACGCACAAACCGGGGCCGGATCCGCAGCGAGCCTGAAGCTAGACGCTGCCGTAGTCCGGATCCGCCCGCGAGTGCCTCGATCCTAGCAACCACACGGGTTTCCCTCGGCTCGGCCAACTCCAGTGGCGCGCCGTAGATCGAGAGTGGAGGGTAAGGCAGTACACCTGGCACAGATTTGTTTGGCCATACCATTGCCAACCTTGAGGCCCTTCTTTTCAGGTACACCAGTGCTTCCCTAGAATTCTAGAAAATCAAATCAGATGTCATGCGTCATTAATTAATAATACTAATTATTAAAAGAAGGTTGGAAAACATTTCAAGTGTCATGAGACAAGCGAACAGAGCCAAAAGCTGAAATTTGAATGGAAATTGTAATGACATTTTGTGGAATATCATGATACTCTGAACTATACCATGCTCTGACATTATTATATAAATATGTGTATCCTTATACAGGGATGCACAGATTGAAATAGATCTATTTTGGAAGCAAAAAAGCAGTGATACAAATGCTAACTAAGCTACATGGCAGCATGAATGTTAGGTTCTTATTCAGAAACAGAGTGGCTATCAGTTTCAGTCTGAAGAACATTATCGTTCTTGTTACTTTACCCTCTTCTCTCCCTCACTACATAGCAGATTTGTCAGGATTTCTTCCCAGGATCCTGCTAATGAAGGTGACAGCAACAGTTGTAAAATATGTACTCCAATGTACTTTTGTTTGGATGGATGTTGTCTATGAGTAGAGTATCTGACTTTTAATGACCAAGGAAAAAAGAACTCTGCAGACATCAACATGTATTTGGATGCTAGGAGTATGTATGACTTTGGAACCAATTGTGACTGAATGAGCATATGACCGCACATCATCTGATGCAATCTATGGATACATTGTCTTCAAAGAACTCGTAGTTTGTTTGAATGTAACCGATACACAGGCCATATACAGAGAGAAGAATTATAGTAGCAAGGTAGGATAAGAACTTGATTCAGATTATACTAATCCAGAAGACCGGTCAAGTTGGCCAAACAATCATTTCGTATTGTTTTAGTTTCCCGCGGCGAGTTTGGTATCTTTCCTGTTGTTTTTAGGATAGTTTTTCAAGGCTCTCGGCCCGTTCACTGGATCGGTCCAACCATGGCATCCGCCGCCGCCGCCGCCGCTGCGACGGCCGCGGAACCGCCGGCTCTCCCGGCGCTCCTCCTGATCCGCCGTGTGGACGCACCCTTCGCAGCCGCACTACACCAGCGCTTCCGCGTCCTCGACTTCTTCGCATCGGGCTCGCCGTCCCTCCCGGCCTTCCTCTCCGCCGCCGCCGCGGCTATCCAGGAACCCCCGCGCCGCGGTCGTCGTGGGTGGCGGCCCCGCCATCGTGGACGCCGAGTTCCTCGACGCCCCCGCCCTCCCTTCGCTGCGTCGTCACCACGGCGGCGGGCGTCAACCACATCGATCTCCACGAGTGCGCGCGCCGCGGCGTGGCCGTCGCCAACTCCGGCGCGGTCTACTCCGCCGACGTCGCCGACCATGCTGTGTGCATGCTCATCGACGTGCTGCGCCGCGTCACGGCGTCCGAGCGGTTCGTCCGCCGAGGACTCTGGCCACTCCAGCAGGGAGACTAATGCCTCGGCTCCAAGGTCAGCTTCTTCTCCGTCTCCGATCGATTCCAAGCACGACACCAGACTAAACTTTTTTTTTTTGGCTTGATGATGTTTTCATCTCGGTGGCAAGCGTGTTGGCATCATCGGTTTGGGGAACATCGGCTCGCTGATCGCAAAGAGGCTTGAAGCATTTGGATGTGTCATCTACTACCACTCAAGAAATCCTCGTTCAGTCTCTTACAAGTACTTCTCAAATGTCCATGACCTTGCTACTGAATCCGAGGTGCTCGTCGTCGCCTGCGCGCTGAACAAGGAGACGAGGCACATGGTGAGCAAGGACGTTCTGGAAGCCCTAGGGAAGGATGGGATCGTCATAAACATCGGCCGAGGCGCAAACATCGACGAGGCTGAAATGGTGAGGGCGCTCAAGGAAGGCCGGATTGCCGGCGCTGGTCTGGACGTCTTCGAGGACGAACCTCGTGTGCCGCCGGAGCTCTTGGCCATGGACAATGTCGTGCTGACGCCTCATTCAGCCGCTCGGACGTCCGAGTCCAGGTCAGATCTGCGTGACCATACCATCGCCAACCTTGAGGCCTTCTTTGCAGGTAAGCAGCTGCTTACACCGGTGCTTCCCTAGAATTCAATGAAATCAAACTAGAAGTCATGCGTCATTAATAAAATTAAACGAAGCTTGGGAAAACATTTTTATCATATTGGAACAGTGCCATGGTTGTTCATGCTTACAGTGTGATTTTCAATGATCATTTGTATTCATCATTCTGTGTAATTCTTCTTTGCTTTGCTTTATATATAGATAGGCAGTAGTGACCGAGACTAATTGCCATCCATTTCTGTGGCCCAGTTACAATAGCCCACTAGTCGCAGCCTTCGATACGTGGCCCATTGGCAATTTTCCCTTGCTTTAGGCCCACAAACGTGTTCTGCTTCAATGAATTGTAGCTCAGCTTTGCAGTAACACCAACTCGAATTTTGTATGAATATATGTTAAAAAATAATAACGCTTAAAAATATAAAACTACTTGAAACGTTATTTTTTCTAAAATAAAAAAATTTAAATATACACATGTCATTTTTTTTAAAAAAAAATAGTTTTAAACAAGACCATCGTTTCAAAGGGATTCGGATTCACATAATGAAAACTAGAGAAAATGACAAGTTCATGCTCAAATTCAGTGTTAAAGGGCATATCAGGTCAAACCTCACCTCTAATCTAATCTAATGTAATCTAAATCTAAAAGGATAAAAAGGAAGAGAGTAATTTTGAACAGCTATGGCCCCCATTAGTATGCAATCATATATAATGTTAGAACGGGGAGTCACAGAGAAGAGAGTACCACCTCCGTCCCCAATTACTTGTCGCTTGGAAACTGTGCCTGTGAGGGGAGTGTTGTTCCCGAGCGACCAGTATTTTGGGACAGACTAGTAAATTTTAACGGGCGTGAACAATGTTATAGCAGTGACCAATGCTTGGGGCAATCAGGCTGCTGTCCCTGTCGGCTGCCTGCGGAGGATGGTGGTTTGCACCCTGCTGATTGATTCTACCGCAGCAACGTCAGCATACATGACCCACATCCTGGAGGACAGGAATGATGGATGGGCCCAGAGGCAAACAGAATCACGCACGCAGAGCCCCCCGGCCCATCCGTCGATTCGAATGGAATCGAATTTGTTTTGTTTCGACAAAAGCAAACAAAGAACAGATTGGTACGCGCCTTCCTTGCTGGATTGGATCGATGCACAACAATTCGAATTTTTAAGCAGCTAGGGCGATTGGCCGGATGTAACAACAAATTGGTAATAAGTACAGTACGTACCACGGTAAGTAACGAGTCACAGACACATCATGTTCTCTCAGGGGTCAGGAGGGAAATGACATTCTATCGTAGGTACAGATGATGCGGCTTTCACTTTGTTAGAAGATATATGATTAGTTAGGATGTGTAACTTAATTAGCTACAGTGACTTGTACTCGGTATATCCAAATGTAACGTAGAGATCAAGCCTTGACTTCCGTGTAATCCAGGAAGGTACTCCTCCATCCCAGAATAAATGTAGTTCTCGCTTCCCGAAAAAAAACTGTCGGCAATTATATATTAAAAATAGGATTGATATTTATATTACATAATTAGTATTATTGTAAAGATATTTTGATCTAGTTATTTAACAAATTTATTTAGAGATTTAATCTTATACGTATTTTCTACAAATCGAGTCAAACTTATGGCACGAACACCTAAAACTGCGTTTAATTTGAGACGGAGGAGTAGTTGTTATAAACGGTGATGACGGAAACGACGAAGAACAAGATAAAAATTTAACGTGGAAAACCATCCCAATCTTTGGAGAGTAAAAACCACGGCGCGCGGCCCGAGAAACACTCCTCACTATTATCAAGAGTCGGGTTACAACGCCCGATACGGCGACTTACAAGAGAATGAGACGATGCGTCGGTGGAAACCCTAGCGGGGGGTATATATATCGTGCAGCGAGGCTGCCCCCCCCTCCCACCCACCCCCCAAGCGTCCTCGGGGTGCGCCCGATGGCCGGCCTCACCTCCGCCGCTACGATAGAAGCCCGGCCTCCATAGTGGACTGAATTTAGAACATACTCAACAGTAGTTAAATATTTTTTGTATCACAAGATGATGTAATCAACCTCTTGTGCAAGCCATGTAACTGAGAGAGCCAGGCAGACAATCTCGTTAAACCTATTCTTTCATGGTATCTAGAGCCTTCTACTCCAACGAGTTTTCCATGGCTTTCCGTCTCTTCCTCCGCTCTTTCGCGTTTATCGTCTCGCTCACCACCTTCCTACCTCAGATTCGAAGATGAGCTGCACCAACCATCAATCATGGAAGGCGCAAGTCGTGTCGGCGCTGAGAGGCGCTCAGCTGGCCGATTGGCTGGCCAATGTCGTGCCTCCGTCGAAGAATCTTCCCAAGAAGCTAGAAACCTGACGATGATGACGAGGTGCCGGCGGCCAACCCTAAGTATGCCACATGGGTCGCAAAGGACCGGATAGTCCTGAGGTACCTCTTCACCAACCTCTCCATTAGGGTCTTCTAGGGACTTTTAACTAAAGCAGTGAAAAAGTCCCACCCTATTTGGTTTGGTAGAGATTAAAAGAGACTTTTTTTTCAAGTCTCAACACACACACAAAAAAAATCCCTAAACATATAAGTACACATTGCCAAAAAGTAGTACCGACCGGTACATATTTTCTTGTGGGGTCAACTAATCCTTGCCTCCTTGACGTGGAGTATGTACATTTCAAAAACCAGACAGGTGCCATGATCATCCATCTTGCAGCAGTGAATGATGAATGAATGAGATAATTCAAAACCACAAGAGGCAGAGACACCACAGTTACTCTGCACGTTGCTGCATATATATCGTCCGTCCGATCCTCAAGTACTAGGTACCTGTTACTGCTACCACATATGTTTGCTATATCCATCTCACAAATATATACTATACGACGATCATGGCCAACACAAACTCCAAACTCGTACGTACTGAACAGAGGATACGCCGGCGGCACTCATCTCGAGGCGTCGCCCATCACGACCGCTGAACAGAGAAGCTGCGTCGTGGTTCTCTGCCACCTGGCCCCACCTGCAGAGAAACAGAGCAGGCACAGGCGCAGCAGGGCATGGTCGTGATGGTGAGCGGCACCCCCGCTGTTTCCGTCGAGATCCGCTGGCCGACTGACGTCACGGTCACAGTGCCCCCAACGGCAACGGCTACCTCGCCGCCGCCGCACGTGACGACGACAGGGCGCAGGAGAGAGAAAAAGATTCCGCCACGAGCGCGTCCAGGACCAGGTCAGCCACCTCCTCCGCCACGTCGCTCGCCTCCTCCTCCACCGCGGGGTGCCGCGCCAGGCGCCGCACGTTGCCGCGCTCAGGTCCGTCGCCACCAGCGCGTCGATGTCGCCAACCACACGGCAGTTCGCCGCCGGGAAGCTCCGGACTCTCTTCCACACCTTCTCCAGCAGCGGCAGCCCCGTCGTCGTCGTCGACGTCGACGTGCCGTCCAGGCCTAGGAGCAGGTCCGCTAGGAGCTCCTGCGCCAGGTGGAACAGCAGCTTCCGGTTCCACCGGTGCCGGAGTGGGCCAAGCCGTGACGACGACTCGTCCGTGGGGAGCTCTAGCTCTAGGAGGTGGAACACGATCGGGTCCACCGGTGACGACATGGAGTGGCCACGAATAGGTCGCCGTGGTGGTGGCGACGACCGCATGAACCCGCCGCGCTTTAGCACCGTACGCAGGTAGCTGTACTCGGGGTCCAACTGATCTAGCGGCGGCGACGACGAGGAAACGGGGCCGCGGCGGGCGGCAACCACAGAGTAACAGTCCGTGGTTGATGACGACGACGACGGCGGCGTCGGCGGCGCGGACGACGCGGGCTTCTTGATCCGCGTCGCGAAGCGCTCGCATCCGTCCGGTTTCCTCGCTCGGGTTGGCGGCGGGTCCAGTGGCGGCGGAGGTGGCGGCGGTCGCGACGGCTTTGCACGATGCGGCGGTGGCGGAGGGGACGGCTGCTGCTGCTGCCTCGGCGCCACCCTGGGGCTGTGATGCTCGGCGCTTGTTGGCTTTGGGGCCGCCGCCGTCGTCGTCGGCTTGGCAGTTTGTTGATGAACTTGTTGAACCGCGATACGCAGCTTGGTGGCGTCCTCCATGGCCGGCGGTGCGGGAGCTGATTCCGCAGGAGTACTCATCACCACGGGCACGTTCTCCTTGTTGTCAAAGCAGCGGCTCTGCCTCTTCTCCGGCGCCAGCGACGAGGACGCGCCACTATTCTTGCCGGACTTGCGGCTGGCGACCGTCTCCTTGGCCTGACGGAGGATCTCGCGCGCGTGCTCCTTGGCCGCCGCCGCCCTCTCGTCGTCCCGGCGTCGGCTGCGACTGCAGGCAGCATCCTTCTTCTTCGTCTTCTTCTTGCCGGAAGAAGATGACAAGGAGGTGGGCGAGCTGGGCATGGACATGTAGTGCGCGGCGCGGTCGAGGACGTTCTCCTTGAGCGCCTGCAGAGACAGCCTGGGCCCGTCCCACGACGCCCGCGCCGGCGCCGACGTGGACGCGCGCGGCGTGTCCGGCAGCGACCGGACCTCGCCGACGTTGCAGCTCAGGCTGCGCAGCGGATCCCGCCGGTTCATGGACTCCGGGATCACGCGCTTCTTCTTCTCCCCAGCTCCCTTGTTGGTCGCCGCCGCCGGCGAGGAGCAGCAGGTGCTGCTGTTCTCCTTGCCCGTGGAGGTACTTGATCTTCTGGCAGTCTTCTTGTGCTGCGCCGGCACCGGCGAGAGGTGCTGGTCCGGCAGGCCGTCGATGCCCATGAGTCGCGCGACGAGGCTGGGCGTCCTGGGCGTCTCGGCCTCGGACGACGGCGCCGTGGGCTTGGTGGAGCGGCGCATGCTGGTGGACCTGCTGGCAAGGGCGTCGAACACCGGCTCGATCTGCACGCCAATCTGCAGACAAATGGACGACAGCGTAATGTGGCAATTAGCTTGTGCAAATGATAATGTCTCGATTAATTAGCAACTGAAGACGTACTACGCAATTAGCTAGCAATTGATAATGTCTCAATTAATTAGCAACTGCTGAAGAGGTACTACGCAATATAATTAGCAAAGCTAATTAAGAAGCTATTAGTGCTAGAGCAGCAAGATCTGGTGACCGACCTGGATGTCGTTGGGGTTGTCGGCGTCGAGGTCGAGGCTATTCCTGGGCGCCTCGAATCCACTCTTGCTGCTGCTGATACCGTCGTCGTCTCTCCGGCGGTGGCTATTACTGGTGGCGTCGCCGCCGCTGAGGCCGCCGCTGTAGCAGTCGTGCACGACGGCGTTGGAGGCGGTGGGCGGGCGGCCGACGCAGCCGGCGCCTGGCGCGAAGATGAGGTAGTGCACCATGGACATGCACCCGATGGGTGACTCTGTAGCAGCTGGTTCCGGCCTCGGCGTGGCCGGCGCGGAGGAGGAACGGCTCCGTGAGGAGTACCAGAACGACGACGACGACGATTGCTTGGTCCTCCGGCCCATGGTAGATAGACGTGTGGTTGATGCTGCAGGCAGCTAGCTATGTCCCGTTGATGGTGGAAAGGCTTGTGAAAGGGAGGTGTTGATAGCCTAGGCTTTTCAAGATGATGAAGCTAGCAAGGTGTTGCGTTTGCTAGGGAGGGAGAATTTGAAGGTGGAGATAGATCTGCGAGGGAGGGAAAGGCCGGAGAGTTTGAAGCTGGACGAGAGTGGAGCTAGTGATGAGTGAGATAGTAGTACTAGTAGTACGGTGTTTGGTGAGGAAGTAGGTAGTTAAGCTTGGGGAAGGGAGATGATATATATATATATGTATGTCCGGACGGATGGAATATGAAATTGCAAGAAAATTGGAGTGGACTATATATCCTACTAGTAGGGATAGGGATGAGCTCAGCATGGATTTGCAGATGTGTCATGTGAAGAATTGAAGGAAGGTATCGAGAGTGGAGCAATTGAAGGAATAACACTGCATGCAGTTTCTTGTAGAAACATCAAGCAACAACACAGTTAACAGTGGAAAGCTGTTATCATAGAGTATGCTGTGTGTCTATCAACTTCAATTTCAGAGCCAGCCCCCACTGCATGTGTCTTGGTCACACAGGACCCCATGTCATGCATATGCATATGGGTCCGGCCTGTGCCCCTACCTACTAGCCTTGTGAGTAGTACGGAGAGGATATTATACTGGTAATACAGTATGATATTTACTACTGTTAGTATTTACTATTCCTAAATGTTTGTCTCTAGAAAACCGTGTTTCTCTCACAAACACGTTTTCCGGGCGACACACATAAAGGGACGGAGGGAGTAGACAGTAGTGTTTATTATAAATTTCCCTCCAAATTTGAGAATGGGATCGAGATCATGGATGCGCTGGGCTGGGGATCATGTATACAGTACAGTATATGCTAGCTTATCTCACCCACACACACACCACGTGCTATGCTTTATGCTTATGGTACCCCTTCCTCCTCATAGTTGTTTGCTGCAATTTGAAAGATGCAGCAGCATATACCATTCATATTCATGCGCACATACTGTTGCTATTTGAAAGATGGATGCATTTGTAACCCAAGTTGCTTGTGCGTGGATGAAAATGTAAAGGAGATAGAGGAAATGAAAAAGCAGTCACCTCAGCATCACTGCCATCACACATGAGTATTCACATGTTCATGACATGGATGCAGCTGGTAGTCTCTGTAAAAAAGGGAGGTATCTGGACTGCACGCTCTTTGTTATACTGCTACTTTAGCGCCTAGTTCCAGTAGGATTAGGAATTACTCTAGTAATAATCCGAAAAGGTTAGGTTTGGTAACCTTTACGACCCGGCCGGCCTTTGAACACCCCCATAAGGTTAGCTTTGGGAAGCGGAAAGGCATGCTGCAGCATATCCTCCAAGAGAAGAGAAGAGGATGACGACGACATGACGGACAGCCAAGGAGGATGATTCCAAAGACAAAAACAAATGGCTCCCACCTCCAGGCCCATTGCCTGCCTGCCCATGCATTCATTCATTTCTCCTCCCATCCCTTGTTAATCACATAGATTAATTAACCACACCAACAATGATAGTGTACCTTGCTTTGGTTAATGGTTACTACTGAATCTTTAATCCGAATAGATAGATCCCCAGGCAGGCAAGGCATGCTAATCACTCACTCTAGTGACATCATGCAGTAATTAATCCATGGGATCGAGATTAGCGGCGGATAACGAATGGGCCGGTGACGTTTTGGGCTGCCATTGGCCGCACTGAAATTGAGGCAACCACCGTAACAGCTCCTATCACTGGCTGACTGATGACTGACTGTAAATCCAAAGGAATCTGTGTGATGACTGTCAGGACAATTAAGCAGGTAGTACCCACTGACACCTCCACCACTCACTCCACCCATCGATCCCTATCTATCCTCTTCAGTCTCTTTCACCGCTCTCCATTTTCAGCCTCAGTTTCGATGTCAATGTGATCCTCCTCTTTTTCAGTGACGAAAACAAGTTCGCTCTTTTACTTCCAACAGCTACTCTAATCACTCCACTATTTTTACTGCGTGCTCCATTATTTGGATTTGGATTAGGAAACATCATCATCATCATCATTCACGCCGCGGATCAATCAATCAGTAAATAAACAGTAATAAAGCAGTTAGCTAGCTACCCTGACTAGGAGCCCATCTGTACCGTGTCGTCGTCTGCCGGTAATTTAATTACATGTACTAACTACTACAATTCAGAGCAGGAACAACAGTATCTACCTGCTAGTACAAGCTAGCGTAAACTAATGAAATCTGAAATGCGCTCTAGATCTCGTCTCGCATCGTCTGGATTTCAAACTACTAGCAGCACGCTGGGCTGCTCTCTGATTCAAAATTGAAATGGACGACAGACAGATCCATCGTACGTATTGTACCGCACGCGAAATGATCCTCTAGCAATCAAATATGCAGCCAAATTCCAATCACAATTCAGTATCCAAATACGTACCGCATATATGAGCGGATCAGAGGACAGCGGATCAGTGATTCAGTTTAATGCAGGTCGCACGCGTACGTACGTGTCGTCGGCAGCAAAGGTGCGTACTCCGAGCATGGATGGCTACATGCATGCTCGTTTTGCTACTAGTACAACACACCACCGTGCACTACGCGTGGCAGGCAGGCATTGAAATCATTCTCACTGTATTTCTGAGTGGAGGGATAGGACGGCGGCGACGATTTATTTTTTTCCAACCAAAATCACCCGCTACGTACATAATCTACCTCCTTCGGGATGAGAAATTCAGAATTGATTTTCTCATTCACATCGTAGTTGAAGAAAAAAGCCAAGGGGTTGACCTAGCAAAGATAAATTAACCCGGTACAGTTGTTATATATATGAAGGTATAACTGTTACAGTAGCTCTGCGACAAATAAAAGTACTTTTCGGATACAACCAACCTCCTTTTTAGTTGCAGCTCGTCTATGTAAATGGCCACGGCATTTTCTTTTAGGTGGATGTCTAAATGAGCTGCCATTGAAAATGAGTGTCTAGCTAGATGGTGCATTAATTAGGGCCGGCGGCGACGATTTCATTTTTCCAACCAAAATCACCCGCTACAAAGCCACTTGACATAAGGCATCACTTCATAAGGCACTCTTGAATCACTTGGCGCACATTGACATAAGGCATCATAAGGGATCATCAACAAAAGGGTGACATTGCAATCCAACCTATTGGCACCGAAGATCAATTAGCCGACATCTTTACAAAGCCACTAGATGAGAAGAGGTTTTGCAAGCTAAGAAATGAGTTGAATATCCTTGACTTCTCCAACATGAGTTGAATGCAACCCACTATCATGACATGCCCCTCCATCAAGCAAAACCAAAGGTGAAATTGTTTGACATGGCATTCATGATAACTAAGGACTTGTTAGAACATATAGACATATAACTTGTGCCTTAGGAAGCATTCATGGAAAATAAAAGGATTTCAATGTATGTATGCCATCACTATTGCTATTTATGTTTGTTTGAACTAGTGATGACATATGACATGTTTATGGGCTTGCAATCTCAAGTGTTGAATTTGGTTATCTTTTCACACATATAGTTCAACATAGGCAAGATAACCCTTGTCATGAGGTGTGAAGAAGCTTGTCTTTTGGTTCAAACCCGAAATATATGTTTGACAAGTGATCCAAATTTGACCAAATTTGAGCACTATTCTCTCTTCCATAACACAACATGGTCATACCTTTTGTGGAAATTGTCGACAAAGGGGGAGAGATTAGTGCATGAAAGGTTTTTGGAAAATTAAAAATTCCACATGTTTTTGAAAATCCTTCATGAAGGTCATGAGTTTACAAGTGATTCACACAAGTAGGGGGGAGCAAGCTCATAGACAATTTGTTGCATTTGATTGTGCACTAACATATGACTTGCTCATTGCACATGTATTTAAATTCAATATACATGCTTGTGTGGTGTATGCTAGTTTTCACAAGTTGCTTTTCAAGTGGATGAATAACTAGCATCCATAGGAGCTAGCTAGATTTTCTAAAATTCCGCTCTTAATTCAAGTACCTTGCTCTTAATGTGATCTCACGTGGTACTTTGAGTTTTGATGAAAATCTAGTTACCTTGATGCTTGTATGGTGAAAATGGCGCAACTCCGATTGGTATCACGCTTCAAAGGTCCATTTCTATCACCTAAGCATCATTTTGGTAACATAGCTCACCCTCAATTTCAATATTCATACATGTATGCAATGCTTCGTTCCAAACTCGTGGCATACATGTAGGGGGAGCTCATGCTACCAAAACCGAACTATGATGTTTGTCCAATCCTATGATTGTAAGCAAAATGCTTGGACAACCATGATATGTTCAAAAACATTAATCATAAAACCTTTATGCGGGTTGTCACCAATTACCAAAAAGGGGGAGATTGAAGATCTCTTGTTTGGTTTTTGGCTAATTAGTGACACCTAAGGACTAATCTCTCGATGCTAAGTGTTTGATTAGATTGAGATTGGTCGTGCCGGGAGTTGGTGCATGTGATCATGGAGGATGGATCGAGGTGATCCAAAAGATGATCAAGCATCCAATTCGGTGTGGTTTGGAGATCAAAGGTCCCAAGGCAAAGGTATAACCATAGGGCTTTTGTTTTCACACCCAAGACACCATAGAGGGTGTGGGTGGTTATAGGATCGATAAGCCGTACTATAAAGAGGGAAACTCATCGTACATATCGGTCCTCATGTGCCTTTAGGTTCAAAATTCATATGCATGCATTCTAACCTAAAGAGCTAACTCCGCGCTTGTCGAAAATGTTTCAAAAATGCTAACACATGGTGTCGGGTGTTCTTCGACGTGTCGGCAACAAGAAACAAGTGACGGAAGTCGGTTTGGAGCAAAGGCGAAGGAACGACGACGAAACGACGAAGATTTCGCAGCTCAGCGTGACCGGGCGCACCGACCGGAAGCGGTTGGATCCGACCGACGCACCGGTCGGTGAGTCCGGTCGGATTCCCAAGGGGTGTAAACCGGGGTCGGTGCGTCCGTCGGTCAATTCGATAAGGGTGTAAACGGTTCGGCCCTCGGGCCGACCGGACCTGCCGGCCGGATGCTTCCGGTGCTGGCCGGAAGCATGACCGACGCCGCCGCCCGGACCCGATCCGGCCAGGGGGTCCAATCCACCGTTTGGGGTTGTCGGTTGTGACCGGACCCGAGAACGGACTCAGTGGGTGAGTCCGGCCGCTCTTGTCCGGCCGCCGCGTAAAAACCGTGGGTTTCCCCCAAACGGCCACATTTCGTGGTGTGGGGTATTTATACCCCCTTGGCTGCCTCTTGCTCACTCTCTTGGTCATTTGAATCATTCCTAACAAGCTAGAGCAAGCAAGCAAGCCTCCCTCCTCTCTCATTCTTGATTTGAGCTTCATTCTTGAGAGAAGAGTTGATCCAAGTGCATTGCATCGAGTTCTTGCATCTAGAGGCACTTGGGGATCGTTGTGAGCCTGAGTTTCTTGTTTCTCTTGGAGACACCGCTCCTAGCCGGCTTGGTGATTTGGTGGAGTTGTTGGCAAGAAGAGGAGATTGTTTCTTGGCCACCTCTGGGTGAAATTGTGAGAGGATCACGCACTCCTCGTCGGAAAGACAAAGTGCAAGGAATACATTGCTCGTGTCTTGGGTACCTCACTTGTGAGTAGTGTGTTGAGGCTAGCAAGGGCACCGCCTAGCTCAAACACCATCCTTGTGTTGGTCGGCACAACCGGAGAGTAACTTGTCGGTGTACAAGCGAACTCCGGGTGAACAAATCGACTTGTTCATTGTCTCATTGTGTGGATCATCACCTTCGTGTGATTGATAGCTTTTCTTCTTCCGGTGATTGGTTGACATCCTCTACAAGTCGGTATAACAAGCTTCTCACTCTAGCATTACTTTCCTAGTTTACTTTGAGTAGAGAGCTAGCACTTGCTTGTGTAGGTTGTTCTTGCTAGCATAAGGACCATATTAGGATTGCTCACTAGATAGAGTAGTGACATAGACTTTGTGTGACTTAGAGATCATAGAAATATTTAGTTTTGTCACTAGAAGGCTTGCAAGACCATTAGAGCTAGTGCAAACCGCTTTTGTACGCCGTGTTTTATACTAATCGGTTTGTTGAGTTGAGTTTGTAGAAAATTCTATAGGCTATTCACCCCCCCTCTAGCCATCTAGGACCTTACAACCCTTTCTTCTCCCTACCTAATCAACTCCTAAATTCGATGGATCTCCATCTTTTTTTTTTTTTTTTTTGAGAAACAACCGATTTCATTCAATAATCATGAACATGGTTACAATCATTTTCAGCTATTCCCTGTAAACCTTGTGGTGGTAAAAGCCACTCCTCCACTTGGTGCGTGTGGGAAACTAGCTTAGCACATTCATGGGCTAATTTATTACAAGATCTCCATCTCCCTAAGGTGAGCTAGTGCATCATCTACTTTCTCTCCCCCTCTCTCTTATACACCTCTCCCTTGCCCCCCCTCCCTCTTGCCATCCTCACATGTTGGAGATGAGTGTAGTGGTTGAGATCCCCGGCAAGGTGGCAACATGATGATGATGATGATGATGATGACAATGACAGTCAAGATCCACATAGCATGAGGGCGATGACGACAACGACGCCAAGGTGGGCGTGCCACTATCCAATGCAAGGAGGGTGAGGGACGTCAAGATGGCCATGAATTGGGATGCGCTCACAACCCTAGCTAGGTCCACTGCGTGCTGCCTATGTCGAAGCAGTTGCCCAGGATGAGGACGTTCCCAAAGATCATTGACACTAGTGGCTAGGTATTAACTTTTTTTCATTTTATAGAGGCAAGCGTATCTCAGTTTTTTTAGATTAATTGAGGCCTCTTGACACAGGCAAACGTGTGCCCCACCTTTTGTAAAGACAATTTGGATGTCCTCGAAAGCTTGCTTTTTTTTTTTGGTAGTTTAGCTTTTCTAGTAACAATGAACTACACTACTACAACAATAGAAACTCTCTTTGGCGTTGTTTTCACCACTACATTGATGACGTTTGTGCATGGTACCCCCGTACATGTTTGTGGAGCCTCCTCCTCAGGGAAGCCAGGAATGGCGTTGGGGGAGGGGGGCTGGCTTCCTCTTGTTCTTCCTCCTCATGGTGGTAGGAGGGGCTTAGCCCAGGCTCCATGGAAATCATGGCGATAGGTTGGTTGGAGCCCGGGTTGCCCCTACTGCCTTCGTCCCTGCTCCTCCATTAGATCCTTTCACCGACTTCGTTCTTATTGGTGTGATGTCAATCGATGCTCACTCTGAGCTAGGTTGTACGTCAGTCATGACTTCTCTGATGTAATGCGGTAATTATCTTCTTAATGAAGGAGTATGTGCATACAATTCATTGCATGTTAGCGAGACAATCGTTCACCACCACCAAATTAGATCAAAGAAATTAAATTTCAACCTATTCTCACATTTTATAGCTTGCAATTGTATATTTTATTAGGTTGTCCATTTGTGTATATAGAATCAATGGATGGTCGAAATGATGTTTTCATATGATACTATATTATCGCTAGTATTTTTGGAGTACCATGTCACCGTCATTTCCATGCACACACTTAGCTTCATATATATATATTTTAAATCGAATTCTGGTTCAGCTTCACGCCCACCGCCCAGTATAAATTGTGATCCTGTACGACGTATGCAGATGCAAAGCAGGTAGTAAATTGAATTCGGCTCCACACTCTGGACGTCCATCCAGGCTACCAGCTACTCTGGTTGGCTGCAGCGAGCCCATGCGAATAAGGAATGATCCCCACGGCTCGAGGCGCGCAGCAGCTACCAGCAGGAGGAGATCGGTGAAAATTTAAGGAAGATCCGGCATGGCCAGCCGCTAGGAGCAAGCTGCTACACCTAACACTCTGCAGGCTGCAGCACCAAGATTGAAGAGCAGCGCTGCCGGCCTCGTCTGCGCGCGCTCGATCGATTCATCAGCAGCCTGGACAACTACCATACTGCCACAATTCAGGACATTTTCAAATCCACCAGTCCAAAATGTTGAATCGCTGCGAGAATGAATGCGTGAATGTGGCTGCAGATGCAGCTACGACAAGATTTATTGCTGCAATTATTTCCGTGATGATCATCAAGCACGCCTTCGTTCTGGTCCTTCCAAACAATGCTGCAAGCCTGCAACGTATGCAACGACCTGACACCTCGCAGGCTACCAGACGGCATGCATCGTCATACACTTCGTCTACAAATTTAAGAAGGTGGATGATATGATCCAGCAGAAACGCCAAGCTTCAACGTACACAGGGGCTTCACTAACAATACTAATTATAAAATGTTTTAGAAAAAGAGTTTTTTTCACGTCTTATTTTTTACCTACGTCGCGTCGTCAAGGGATAGAGCGCAGAAAGCGTACAACAAAGGAAAAATACACTCCATAATCTATGGCGAGAATTGAAACCCATTTGAAGTGCAAATGTCTGTGACCGCTCTACACATGAACCTTTTTGTTAAGCAAACCCGGCCCGTTCGAGAAGGAAACAACCACCTTATTGGTTTGACTGCACGACATGCATGGTTGGGTATCACATATTCACGTCCATAAAAACGAAGCCACGGGGAATCACGTCCGAATCATAGCTTGCGAAAAAACCCCGAACCGCAGCCCCACCCCTATATAATGGCACCGCATCCCTTGTGAGATGGGATAATCATAGACTTTTACTTTGAAGTGGGACCGGCGAGGGGGATTTTATTACCCCGAGCCCATGAAATTTGCCCCATATTCACTATAGGAAAATCAGCCTTCGCCGACGATGGGACTGCGTTTTGCCGAGAACTCCTAAAACCCAGCTCTCGGCAAAGTATAGCTTCGTCGACACCTTTCTCGGTGAAGAACCCCCTCGGCGTACAAGCCTTTGCTGAGAGCGACCATCGGGAAAGCCCAGACCGTAGGCAAAGTTCCACTTTGCCGAGAGCTAGGCCATCGGCGAACAAAGACCCTTGGCAAAGAAATTCTTTTGCCGAGAACCCTTCCCTTGCCTCTCGCCAGAGGTACACAGAGGGTGACGTCGTCCACCCGCTAAATTTGTCGACGGCTGGACATTAGGCTGTCGGCAAAGGTTTCGCTCTTTGCCGAGTACTTCAAAAACACCATGTGTCCTTCACGCAAAATCGGATCTTCGCCGAGTACTTCATAGCCCAAATTGCTCGGCATAGATTTTTTTTTTTTTTTTTTTGTTCCAATAACGACCTCGGGGGCCACGTGTCCCCTTATTCGCTGCGGTACACTGCTTGCCGAGAGGCTTTTTAGGTGGCTCTCGGCAACTAATTTCTTTGCCGAGAGCCCAACAACCCAACCCCGGCAAAATCCAAAGAAAAATTTTGATTTTGCCATCACAACTTTTTCTATAGCTTAGCTACATTACATGGAGATCCTTGTTAAGTTTTGCAATTTTAAAACTTTTCACTATATTTCAATAATTATCATGTATTATTTGAATTTTTTTTCAAAACTCAAATTTGAACTGCAAGTCATTCGAATAATGGATCTAAATGATTGGAAAAAAAATGGTATACATGCTTCGAGTTGATTGGAAAATAATGGCCACACACCAAATTTTGAACATCTTGTGCTTGAAAAACACGCCGACTCACTTGTGGGTGAGTTGTTTTTAAATTCTATAAAAATCAAACGAAGTTCAAAATTCATGAAATTTGACGAGTTGTCCTTATATTGCATGTGTACATTGTGAAAAAAAAGTTGAGAAGATTTCAGGACTGTTGCGTCTTGGATAGACTAATGGAAGTATGGGAAAGTGCATCAATTTGAAATATTTAGAAGGTAATGCTATAAATTTTTTCCATGTCGAGTTTGGTACTATTCATGGTGAACAGACATATATACCATGAGGAAGGAGAATGAAAGAGTTGCTCCTAGTGGATTTTGGTCAACGAGTACTCTTTTTTACCGTGTGTTTGGTTAAGGGTTGGGTGGGTTGGGTTGGATCCAACCCGGTTTTTTGGGTTAGGTTGAACCCATCTCGGTGTTTGGTTGTAGTTCGATTTTGGGGACGGAGTGAACTCATCCCATGTTTGGTTGGAGGAATAGAGAATTCGTGTCGGATGGCAAGATAACACCGGTAGTGAGGCATTTTTGCATCAGGACCCCTCAACTATTTAGAAATTAGTGAAGCCTAAATTAACACATCTTTCTCTCTGCTTTTTTTACATCGAACCCCGCAAGAGAAACCAAATTAATTTTTGTCCTTCTTCATGCTTTGTACAGGGAGCGCCACCGCAAAGCCGCCCGCCCGGCGGGATCGGATCGGGACGAGGCAAGGTCGTGGACAACGGGGACGATCACGCCGCGTGATGGAGAGAACGACGTGAAGCCGAACCCGGGTGGGCTCCATCCCTTGAAATTTGACGCGCGAGCGAACCCGCATCTTCTTCGATGAATATGCTCCTGCAGAGCCGCTCCGTTCCCTCCACCCCTCATCCAAACAAATCAAAATAGGGTTGCCTCTAACCTGGTTGGCTCCATACCTCCAACCAAACACATGGTTAATTTGAGGTGCAACATTTAAGAGGAAGAACGGAAAATATAGAAGCAAGAAAATATTTTGATTGGCTCAATTTAGATTGACATCACTTGATTTACCATGAGGAAATAATATAGTTCCAAGGTGTATGTATTCATCATATATATACTCCCGGCCTATACTACTCTTGTTCGAGAAGGAAACAACCGCTTCATTCGTTCGAGTGCATGCATGCACGACATGGTTGTGTTGTGTATCACGTATTCACATCCATGCCATGATTGTCCAGCAGGTTGCCGGCCTAGGCTGGACGATAAGAGATTCCATGCAGAGAGAGTCCATGCAGGTCTGGGCAGTTGACCAGGAGAGAGGGGGGCGTGTGCGGCGGGCATGTCACGGGCGGATCATGCATGCTCTCTGGGATCTCGATTATCGTCGTTCATTCAACAAGGTATGTAGCAAACCAAGACAAAATGATACTCACGCATTCATGCATGCATATATATGCAACGTACAGAATCATGCATGTGATCGATACGTGGGGTAGGGAGTGCATGGATCCAAAAGGACTACTATCACTAGTGCGTTAGTATAATTTGTCGATCATGCATGATAGGGTTGTCACGAAGCTTGAAGCGAGCTACAGGTGCATGGTTGACCCTGCAAAGCTGCATGTTATGATGGAGTAGTTATGATGGAGCAGGAAAAGTGAACAAAGACACCTGTGAACAACGTAAACAGGCAGGCGATGATAAAGATAGAAGACGTATGGAGTGAATTATTGGAATAGAAGAATGAAAGCAACCTAGCATGCATGCAAATGATCGAGAAGAATACCCTGACATGCATGCATGGATCTTGTAGCCTCCTGCCAGCATGTAGTCCCCAATATCTATGCAGTAGTAACGACAATCGATCGATCAGTCAAAATCATACGCACGCGCCCCACGGTGAGGCGCGCATTCCTCCAAACTAACTCCGCTGCCGTCCATCGCTTTACTACTACATGCACGCAATGCAATAAGATGCAACAGAAAACGACTTGCCAGCCCATTTCACTGAGCTTCCACTAGTCCTTGCCCCTGCATGCCTGCTGGCTGCTGCTGCCTGCCGGTGGCGGTTCTCGATCGAGGCATCATGCATGCCTGACGCTGCCGGCCTCGCCGGCCGTCGTCTTTCGAGGCATCCACATTCCATGCACAGATCGCGTGGCTTCGTTTTCCATTGCTGGGATCGAGGCAACTGGTCCATGATTGACAGGGATGGATCGACATCGATCGACCAAATCCCACCCGGAAGCACCAAGCATCACATTCATCATTGATGCATGTGTATAATATAAAATAAAATGCAGGTAAAAATTAACGTAGTAGGATCCTAATAACACAGGTACGTAGTACAGCAGGTTGAATGAATGCGTGCATGCAAACAAGAGGTAGTACAAAATGGTACTCTGTCCCAAAATAAACGTACACCAGCTGCTTGCTTCTTGAGGAGACAACCAAAGGAAAACTCGCATGATGTGTCACTTGAAACTTGTCCACCAACCAAAATGAGTTATATATAATTTAACCAAACGGATTGGAAGCGCTACGACCATCCAAGGCCAAAATTAGGCACCCAACTAAATAATATATTATTGCTAATTTTCATCAAAGAAACCAAATTTTGGCGCTTGGAAATTCTTGGACACGACGAGTTTAAGTAATCAAGTACTCCACACTATACTGAACTCACACATAACAACATCTCATGCATCCACCAATGCACGAACCGCGGTAACTAATAACCTCGATTGCCAACTATACACTACCAGACTGGCGATTATTCCTGACAGCCACAAACACACAGGAAATACCGGAACACCGTCAGGAATGTGATTCCTGTCGGGCAACCGTCAGGAAAATGCCGACAGGAACACGTTGACAGGAAAGATGGATTACTCCTGACGGTTAGCCAACAGGAATGGTTTCCTGACGGCAGTCCGCTGCAATTCCTGACAGCTGATGTGCGTCCACGTCTAGGCTCATTTCCGATGGTTGGCTGTCAGAATTGCTTATTCATGCCGTCAGGAAACCAGTTTGTAGGAGTAAAAAATATTATTGTACATGTACGCTTGTATGCATCAAATTCAGTCCTCATGACAGTTCACATACAACATATACATACATATTGGGCTATTGCACTGAATAAATGGATGGCTACCTAATGTTTACATCTTTTCAATGTAAATGACTCAGCTAAATAATTGGGTCTAAATTGAAAAGTAACCTTATTATTTTTATCAAGTCTACTGCGATCTGTTTGGTACCTGCAACATGACAAAGGTTTATTGTATCAGATGGTAGTCATCACTAGAAAACTAGAAGCCACAGTTGTAACAGCACAAGTATAGCAGAGGACATATAAATATATGTTTACACAACTACACAGATCTATAGATAAGTTTACACAAAACATACCAAGGCATCACAATCTTTATGGGTTTTTAATTACTTGTACACAAAACTAACTTCATCATGTAGATCTTCATTAATGCATATATATACTGTGTTCATAGCTTTCACGTTGTATGTCATAGGCGCACAGAGTTCATAGTTTTCTGAGGTAAACAAAAAGATACTCAACACATGATTACTAAGAACACTGCATGGTGGATAAGCTTCAGTCTTTGCATATTTTTACTAGTATTATGTGATAAAGTAGAATTACAATGAGAAAACCAAGCTTACCGAATCAAAATACTAGACAAGCAGATGCCACCATTCCAGTTCTGCACAGGACCAATGCACCAGAGTTGTTTGGTCACTCAATTCCAAGCACAATGTACCTGTATTAGCCAATGTATTTTCTTCAGACTGAATTCATGAAATCGATTCTACAAATACAGTAAAAAGTAGTTTGCTGTGGTTGCAAATAAATAAAAAGTAGCCAATGTCACAAGCTAGAACTGGATCTGCTTCTGAAAAATCCAAGATGCTCTGCTCCCAATCGGCAGCTAGCACTAGATTCAGAGAAGACATTAAGGATATGCTAGCACCAAATTTCAGTTGTATTTTAGTTCATACAGACCATGGTTAGTGTATTTTAGTTGTCTGCCATTGCAAAAATACACTTAATAAATCAAGCAAGAATCTCGTCCAAGGCAAAATTGAATTGCAACCAAATTGAACAGCACACAATTTTAATTTCGTTGAAATCTCTGTGTATAGAGTTTGAACTTGCATATGGCAGTGCTTCAACTATTCAACAGACGTTCAATGCATATACCGATTCATCCCTAACAGATCCATGTATCTGAGAAACAACAGCAGTGCATGGGGAGATGTTCAATGCATATACCGATGGTGAGATGAGATGCACCCGAGCTGTAGTGAAGCTGGGATGGGATGGGACGGGAACTGAACCAGCACTACCTCCCTCCGCTCGTGCCTCGCCTACGAACGCGCGGCGGCGAAGTCCTCGCATCTGGATCTGGGCGCCGGTTGGTGGAGATGACGATGGTCGGTGGAGCTGCTGCAGGCGAAGGTGCGCCCTGCGTTGGAGCCCACGGGTGGATGGGGAGCGAGGGCGGTGGCGGGGATGGGGAGGAAGCGAGGGCGGCGGCGCGAAGGGGAGTCGGGGACGAGCCCGGGGCTGCGCTGAGGGGCGGCGACGCGTCTGGAGTGGAAGCGAGAGGATAAGATTGGGTTAGGATTTCTGTGGATGCCGATATTTGTTTGCTGGTGGGCCCAGTTCCTGATGGTTTTTTTTAGTCCCTGACGGCAACTATACGACCGACAGGAGAGAATAGGATGTTTCCTGACGGGGTTAACTGTGCCGACAGGAACTACATCTAATCCTGTCGGTTTGTGAAAAACCATCAGGACTAATTATAACCGTCAGGAATTTTCTGAAGTCCGGTAGTGATAGTTTGTCCATCAATACTGTTGTGTTCACGTTGATGGATTCATCTCGTTTTAAAATTTGGTTTAGACGGATTACAAATCAAATATATGTAACCTCACCTAATTAAGATGGATTCACGTTACCATTCAACGCAAACACAAGTGGCCCACTAACTAACTAATATAGCTACCAAGGGAGGGAACCAGATTATAAAGGGCATGCATGTGACTGACATACGCGGGCCCACCATGTGACTTGGTTGCTTTCACTGTCGGGGCGTTATTTATCGATCCGTAGCTCGCGCGCTCTTTCAAAATTCAAACACTACGATCGAGTTAGTTTTTTTTAAAAAAAAAATCCTCTCTACCACGTGGTCGTGCCCGTACCAACGGCATTTCTCAATAAAAGCAGCTTTAGTACGTGTCGCGTCATCCCGTGCATATATGCATGCATATGGTACATGAGCATCATGCATGCCATAAAGAAAGCGTTGACGTGGGCTTCACATGACATGCATGCTCGCACGTACGTTGCATTCACTGAACTCGTCACTTACTACTCGCTTTGGGCAAAAGCAACCATGCACATATCTATAACTCCATATAGGAGTTCCACACTAGCGATCGTAGGGAGTTACCGGTACTGTGATTGGTCGCGTCATTAAGTAACTCATGCATGCATAGCTGAGTAGCCTATTCGTTTTATCATCAAGAGTCATACACAGAATTCATGACTGCACTATCTTCTAGCATCGAATAGCTTCCGCTTGCTGCAAACTGCCTGGCCACGGAGTCGCTTCGTTATCCCACTAATCCTGGAGATTGGCACCCAAAAACTGAAGAAATAAAGAGCCAGGGGACACATGCAGTCAGCAGAAGAAACTCAATCATCACGCTAGCTTCGTATTTAATAGCTATGTGTGCAGCAGCGTCCCGCGGGCCTCGCTTTCCTTCCCGGCCGGCCGCAACATGCCTCCTCCATGTCCCTCCCGACATCCGGCCCGTTACCTCCCACCCGTCGCGGGGCCGAAGCCCATCGTCACCACCGCCCATGCCGATGGCGGCGTCCCATCACCAACCGCATCAGATTTGCCGGCCTCGAAGCGGGCCGCGCTCTCTTCCATGTCATCATCTTGGCGGCGGTGGTTTTACTACCCAACAAAGCCTTGAGATGGGTGGCCGGGTGGCCTCATACGGATCCCTCCGACATGCATGGATGGTCTCCTTCGGCATAGCGCCTGGAGCCTCTATTGCTTTTCCAAGTTTTTGTTTCGGGCGGTCCGTAGGCGGGAGATCTTCAGCGGCTACGCACCGGCACTGCATCACCGGCGCCACGCCGCTACTCCTCTCTTACTCGGCGGCGGCGGGCGCCGTCCCCGTCCACTTCACCTCGGTCTCTCGCATTATCCAAGATGCATCGCCGGTGGAGCGTTACTCGCTGAGGCAACGAGTCTCCACAAATTTTTAACTGATTTTTTGTAATCTAATTAAGATGAGATGTGCAATAGCATACGCTGTTCCATTGTTTCGCTTTTTTACCACATGTTTATATATATTAATGTATCTTATATTTCATGCAAATATTGATTTTGTAAATTGACAACTTGAAAATATGTAAAAAGTAAAGAGAGATTAATAACTGATCGAGCGTAAGCCTGTAGGATTCTTTTTTTTTTTTTTTTCTGTTTTAAAGAAAAACACAATCAACTATAACAAAAACATCAGAAGGATTACTCCTATAGCTACGGATTACTTCTATTACTACTACTAAATACTATAACTTCTAAATTTAATTTTAATATTATGTAATACACATTTTACTACTAAATAGTACTTACTACTCATTTATTTTATAATAAATTATAAGGTGAGTAAATGTAGAAGTACATGAACGACATCACAGCAGATAATTTGACATTACCTTTTGATTTGATTTGTCATGTTTGCATGTCGGTGCTTTTGGACTTTGGAGCTCGCACACTCTCAGTGTGGTGTACGTATGGATGTACGGGTTGCAAGGAGAAAAAACAATGAATCTTTACTTCTATCAGTTGGATGAAAAATACAAAGAATTTTACTACAGTCTGGAAAAAGCAACGCCGCGGAGAATTCTATAATAAGATCCACTATCGTGTAGAGATGATATCACGAATCCTCTCTTGCGATCGCATTTTTTTTTTAATTAAAAGAACGGCCTTGATTCCCCTAGTTCTCATAGGTATCGTCACCGTCGTCATGAGTCTAGCTGCTACCTGTAGTACGTGATTTTTGCTCTGGTGCCATATGCGTATGGGCCTGCATACAGGATCGATAGCCAGGCCACGAGTACGCAACAGGCCTGCACACAAAATTGTTGCCTCGACCACCATATGATCATGCAAATTTGAATTCAGATCGAAGAGTACATATGCATCATGCATATAGTTGACACGCATATCTACACGGTACGTACGTACATTGAATCAATTGTAAATAAACAAATAAATGTTCCATTCGCACGTCATCGATCATCACGTACGATGATAGTCTCTGCGGCTGCATATCATGCACGTGTGCAACAGGACAATGGAGGAATCATCGTCACGTCACTCGTGTGCATGCATTCGTTGATGGTGAGGAAGCCTGGTCACGCTGGAACCACATGTACAAGTACTCTCATCAAATCAAATATTGCCATAGAAAAACGACCAAAAATAGTCCAACACTGCATATATATAGGAGGTGGAAAAAAAACATATAGAACACTTGATCTGATTAGCATTGCCTACACGACTAATAAAAGTCTAAAACATGATTTCAAAGACGGCCGGGCGTAAAGTGCTGATCTCTTGTCTCCTAGAAAACCAAGTAGCTAGTAGTAATAATTTAGCACAAATCGTACAGCTTCAAATACCTTGTGAAGCCACTAGTGAGACGTGTCGTGTCAATCTGGCGGCGGGTGCGTCCAATAAACGTACAGTAGGATGGAGCCTGCGTGCCGGGCGCTGCGGGTGCCAATCCACCTGCAGGTGATATGATGATCGACCTAGCTAGGTCACTCAGGTCCATATCCATGCATGCAGCATGCATGGTCCTGCTGGCATCATTCTATCGCTGTGGTCCAACCTTAATCATATGATGGTTGTCTCGTGATTACAGATCTGTTTGGTTTTCTAGTCATAGGATTTTTTTAGTTGGGACTAAAAAAAAGGTTTAGTCCCTACCTATGTCGTTACAAGGATGACACATGGGACTAAAAGTCATTATGAGTTGCTAACTCCTGCTTCGCTGCCTAGCTAACCTAAGCAACAACAACGAGCTCACCGTGGCCACCGTGGGTGCAAACCTGCAATTGTTCACAACAGCACAATGTGCTAGCCTCGGTCGATCTACCCGGCCACCAAATGTCCATCCAAATCCAAATGGGGGCAACAACGAGACGGCAGGAAGACTATTACCTCTTGAAATCATCGAACACGACAGTGTCCGGCACGATCTCTCCAAAGCCAACCACCACGTAGAGATTGGTGACGACCTCTGCGTCCAAACAGAGCGGAATCGGGGGGGGGGGGTGGTGTGGGATCGAGGGAGGGTATGAGCATCGGGTTGATGGCAGCACGGGTTGGAGCTCCCGGCGGAGGCGAGCTCGTGGCGCCGCATAGGGTTCGAGCTGTTCGAGCACGTATATAGTTAGGTATATACTTCAATGATGATTTATTTATTTTATAATTTACACTAGATTCGTGAATAAGACGGGAAGTCAAACACGATGTTTGAAAAGTAAAAAAACGCCGTTTTTTTTGGGACTGGGGAGTATATGCGGATAGGCCATGTGCATGCATGTACAGGATCGATAGATAGGCCACGCACGAGTACGTGGCCCATCAGGCCATCACACAAAATAGTTGCCTCGACCACCATGCTCTCATCCAAATTTGAATTCAGAAGAGTACCGTATGCATCATCCATGGTTGTCACGCATATCTACGGTACGTACGTAGTTTGGATCAATTATATATAAATAAAAGTTGAGTTCCATTCACACGTCATCGATCATCACGTACGATGATAGTCTCTGTGTGGCTGCGTGCTCACGCATATCATGCACGTGTGCAACAGGACAAAGCGAGCATGGAGGAATCATCGTCACTCGTGTGCATGCATGCATGCATGTGACCCATCGTCATCGATCGATCAGCCTGATCAACGTACGCACGCAGGAACCACGTGTACTCCCATCAAATATTGCTAAAAACAACAAGAAAAACGACCAAAGTCGTCCTACACAAGGAGGGAAACATACAAAACATATTCATTAATTTGAGATTAGCGTATTGGCCACAAGACTTAAAATGATTTCAAAGACGAGCGTATAGTGATGTTGTCTCCTAGAATACCAAATAATAATTTAGCACAAAAGATACGTAGACAGTTTCAAGTAGCTTGTGAGATGATGTGCCATGCCAGTCTGGCGGCGAGTGTGTCCAAACGTACAGTAGGATGGATGGAGCCTGCGTGCCGGGCGCTGCGGGTGCCGATCCACCAATCGAGCATGCTGCAGGCATCAATTGTACACTGTGGTCCAAAATTAATCAAAATTAATCATAATGCTACATATCTTCAAGCTCCTACAACGTCGGGAAACATACAAAACATATTCATTTGAGATTAGCATTGCCTACGCTACGTACGTACATGACTAAAACTGATTTCAAAGACGGGCGCATAGTGGTCTTGTCTCCTAGAATACCTAGTAGTAATAATTTAGCGCAAAACATAGGTACACAGCAGCTTCAAGTAGCTTGTGAAGCTAGTGAGACGAATCTGGCGGCGAGTGAGTCCAATAAACGTACCTGCGTGCCGGGAGCTGTGGGTGCCGATCGATCCACCAGGTGATGATCGAAGCTAGGTCCATATGATATATCCATGCATGGTCTCCAGGCATCATTCGGCCGCTGTGGTACGTACTTTGACTTTATATATCAGCACTCACTGAGCTAGAGAAGGGTCATTTTTGCATGGTCCAGGCATCATTCGGCCGCTCTCGTGACTGCTCTATATATCAGCACATCAGCACATTACCTCCAGAATGAGGCCGTAGTACCTTGACTTTAATTATATATATGGACAGAATCACAGGAAAATGTAGAGGAAGAGATGCCGGCATCGGTGAATGAGCCAACCAAGCATCATATCACACAATCCTGCAGCTCGATCTGCATATTTGAAAGCAGCAAGCATGCATATGGCCGGTGGCGGTAGAGAGGCCAGCGCATCGCATGCAGCAGACTGCATGCCTTGCCATGCCGATCGATCGATCGTGTAGTAGCATTTTCCATCTCGTGCGTGTTGTCTGTCGTGTCGTGATCTGCACGCAGGCAGCAGTTGTTGACTACGACAGGTAGCGCGCGACTCGTGACTTGATTTAATTCTAACGATCAAAAAACGCATACAGTATAGGGTGGAACCGTAGTCTGCAGAGCAGCTACCAAGAGATTGGCCACCTTTTAATTTTTTTACTGTAGTATACGTACCTCCATATTCATATACCAGCAGTACCATTTTTGCATTCGTTCACTACAAGCTCATTAATTACCGACGCCTCCAAGCAGTACATAACACGTACTCTACGTACTACATATTTTATTTTTATGTTGTGTGTACGTTCTGAATGATATCGTGCCCCTTTGGTTGAAAATAGTACCCTTTTTTTTTATACAAAAAAATGGATGACTTCATATAACTCGCATCAGATGAAAATAGTACCCTTTGGTTTCAATTAGAAGAGAGAGAGATCCCTCTAGTTGTCTAGTTGACTAGTTGTCTAGTTGTCTAGTTCATCTAGTTGTAATTAGATCAAGGAGAGAGAAGAGGAGAGAGTTGAAGAGCCGGACTTGTCGGATCTTCTTCAACATTGTATTCTTGCAGCAACTAATTCGTCTTCAACAATCTCCAGGTTCTTCAATTATTAATTCTTAGTTCTCTATTTACTTTCATTCAGCATTTACTTCTACTTTATTTATTAGATTCCTGCTTGTATCAAGTGCTCTAGTCTTTGCAACGCTAGAGTAGTAATTATTAGATTAGGCGTGGTGCTTAGTCTAGTGGTTACATGGAATTGCACCCAATCCCACGGATAGTTTGTGGTAGCCCTAGGTGGTGGCAGGCCAGCGGCGGCGGCGTATTCCACCACGTTCGGGTTGGTGTTTGTAGGACCGTAGTCGGAGCTTCCTAGCCCCCTTCTCACCCCTTTTCTGTGGCTAGTGTTCTGATGTCCCATAATAAATAAATCTTGAAGTATCTTTGATTACTAGATCTATTAGAGAAGCCTTAGAAATTCTCTCTCTCTCCCCACAGACCCATAGTTATCCTTGGACAACTTATTACCTTGATTAGTGCACTTCATGTTCCTCGTGGAAATCGATACCTTGGAATACTCCCCGTGAAAGCTACATCGGTATCCATGCGCTGCGGACTTTTTTTGTGTCGTTAATTTATACCAACACCCATCTTCCTCTTTAGTGGCGGATAATCTATTTGGACCATAACATGTTTTCTCACTATGATGAATGTTGATATATTTCTTGTGGCTCGCACCAAATAGCATGGTAAGTTACCTTTAGTTGAAACTTATTTTGGTACAACTGCAACATCTTTTTTCACTATGAACCTATGATTTGATCATTTAGACTTTACCATAATCTTGTTCATAGGTAAATGATGTTTACTAAGTGAGATGATAGAAAATTTAATATATTTTGTGTTTCTTACATGATCAGGTTACATGAACAAGGGAAAGAAACAACATGTGTGTTAATTCATTAGAAGCTAATTTTTTCACTTGTGTAGATATTTTTGCATTTTGTTTATGCAAGGAATTAATACCTCCAAGATAGTAAAAGTAATGATAAAATCTATTTCCTGCATTGAAATTCACCATTACTATTTCACATAATTGTGGCACCGCTGGAATTTATTGAAAAACAAAAACTGGATAGTAAACAATATACTTCCCTCATTGCACCTAGAACATCGTAAGGATCATTTACTATGATTTTTCAAAGATTCACCAAATAAATAAAAATAAAAAGACAAAACCTTTGTAGCAAAAACTTTATATTAAAGTATATCATATTATATATTCACTGTGTAGATCTAATCATGTGGAGTCCAACAAAATTGGATTTTTCATTTTATGATTTTTCTGTGATTTACAATGATTTTTCAAAGATTCAACCGGATTTTTTTTTTTTTGAAAAAAAAAAGGCAAACCGCTGTTCTTTGTAGCAATACCGCCCTCAAAACCGCTCGAGGGAGGTAATTTACATGGTTTGAAAATTTGAGGGAGGTGATTTGTCCGGTTTTGGCGTTGAGGGAGGAAAGTGAACTTTAAGCGATAGTTGGGCGAGGAATCTGGACTTTTCCTTGTTATTATCTTGGTGCGCTAATTAATGGGCCTAATGCTCACGGATTCGATCTCGTCTCACTAAGGATCGCAGTTACCGGTGAAAGGCAAACTGATAATAGATAAGATGGTTAGGTCTTCTGTGGTGGAACATAGCACGGTGCTTTCGCATTTTTGATTTATTTAAGAATTTACGGTGTTATATTTTAAGTGGTAGCGATGTTCCCGTTGACAACGAGATAAAAGGACGTCTGTGTTGTACCGTGTAATTAAGAAAAAAACTAGCGAAAGTACTTAATGGCAATTTTTGGCCATTTTTGTTAACCGTCACGTTCAAGCTCAACTATCCAAAAGTAGAACACAGCTGCACAAGGATGATTCAAGAATCAAGATCAACTAGCATAGTCTAATGTCCAAATCTAGATGGAAAAAAAAAGTAGTACCGGGTCCAATTAAACAATGCAAATCCAAAAGTCATAATCATACATCACACACATGAAACAGAATAGGCGAAGCGGATTCTGGTGCTCTCGTACATCTTGTGACCTGCAAAGTGCAATGTGCACACCATGAAACAAATCATGTAAGGCCCAAATACACGAAATAGATGTGTGATGACACCTATAAGTTTTCAGATCCCAATCGAACAAAAATGTTTTCAAATCCTAGAAAAAAAAATAATTTAACCTACTTACTATCATGGTGTAAAGGAAATTCAGATGCGCAAATGGCTGCATGCAAGGTATCAAGAAGAATGCATATCTCCACTTGTACTTCAACAGAAGCTAATAAGTGCTGATCTATGGGCAATATTATCTTGCAAAGATATACTTCTGAAGCAAGTGTGCAGCAACAAACCTTCACACAGCAGTGTTTGGATTTCCAAGGTATTCTTTCTGCAAAGCTAAACAGTAACTTTGAGCTGCCCTGCTGCATTGCAGCTACAGTAACAAGCATTAGAGAATGAACTTGAACAAACTTGGCAACCTCAAATAAACATATAGCTTGGTTCCAACTGATCATATTCAACAACAGATATCTGGAATCTGGTTTCATCAAAAGCGTAATAGTAGGAAAGACAAAACCGACAACACCATTGTTCATCATACCAGCAAATAGGTTTACTAACAGTAACAGGCTCACAACCATACACATTCCGTCAGTAGTTCAGTACATGCCTAGACAGGGAGAAAGGCTTCTTTTCAAGTTCTAACATCCACTACTGTTAGACAGCATCCAGGATGTTATACAGGAGGACAAGCAGCTAGCTTCAGATGCGCGATGGATTTAACGATCTGTGAGGCTTTGTTCAACCTGAACTCAATCCAGTCGGTTTCTGCTTGATCCCAAAAGAGATCAATCGAATTTTAGTGAATTGCTCTGCACTCAAGTTGCCACTGACAGCAACAACGCACTCAAGATATACAGAAGCAACTCGTAGTGTACTCAATCATGTCATCAATCAGCTACACTATGGACGAAGCACGGGCGTGAGCAACGGCTTCCCGGAGAAGAAAGCTTGGAGGTTCCCAATCATGAGCTCTTGGAGGTCGTCGCGTGACTCCACGGTGAAGGCCGCCTCATGCGCCGTCAGCACAACATTGTCCATGTCTCCCCAACTCCGGCGGCACGTGCGGTTCGTTCTGCAGGACGTCGAGACCGGCGCCGGCGATCCTCCCTTCCCGCAGCGCCGCGACGAGCTCCTGCTCGTCCACGTTCCCGCCGCGCGCGATGTTCACCAGGACGCCGCGGGGACCCAGCGCGTCCAGCACGCGGCGCCCCACGATGCGCCGCGTCGCGTCGTTGAGCGCGCACGCGACGATCAGAGCGTCGGAGTCGGCGGCGAGCGCGTGCGCGTCGCCGAAGTAGCGGTAGGGCACGGAGGCCTTGGGCGCCCTCGAGTGGTAGGAGACGGCGCAGCCGAAGGCATGGAGACGCTTAGCGATCAGCGCGCCGATGCTGCCCAGACCGATGATGCCTACACGCTTGCCGCTAAGCTTGGAGGTGAGCGGGTACTCCCTTGCGCCGGCCAGAGCCCGGCGCGGACGTAGCGGTCGGCGGCCGCGACGCGGCGGAGCACGGCAATGAGGAGGCCGACGGCGTGGTCAGCGACGTCGGTGGAGAAGACGTCTCCCGCTCCGCCAACGACGACGCCGCGGCGCTTGCACTGGGCGAGGTCGACGTGGTCCACTCCGGCGCCCGTGGTGACGACGCAGCCGAGGGAAGGGACGGCGTCCAGGAACGCGGCGTCGACGAGGATGGCACCGCCGGCCACCACGAGCGCGGCGCGCGGGGGCTCCGGTTCCGCCGCGGCGGCCGTGAGGAAGTCCCCAGCGCCGCGCCCGAGGCGTAGAAGTCGTGCACGCGGAAAGCGCGCCCGGAGCGCCGCCGTGAAGGTGGCGTCCGTCCGGCGTAGGAGGAGCAGCCTTGGCTGGCCATTGTCGCCGTCGCCATTGGCTCGGTTGCAGCTGTAGGAGTAGGATTGAGTGGTCGGCAGAAAAGATCTCATCGCGTGCCAACTGTCACGTAAGACAACAAGATTTTAAGGACCGTCGTTATCGCTGAATTGTCGAGACCAACCGATCCAGTCACATCGGGAGGATGTCGCCACCGCCGACGAGCGCGGACGCCAAGTCGATTTCTCCGGCGGCGGCCACCGGCGCGGACGCCAAGCCGGCGAAGCCGTTGGTGCTGGTGTCGCAGCCGGCGAACTCTGGCTTGACCCCGGTGATGGAGGGCCAGTTCCGGTTCGTGCTGGCCGCGGACGCCGACGAGGCCACGGCGACCGTGGCCCGGGTCCTATTCGTGCCGGGGCTCAGGCCAGTGACCGCCGATCTCATCGACCGCCTCCCCGCGCTGCAGCTCGTGTCCACGATCTCCGTCGGGTTGGACCACGTGGACCTCGACGCTTGCCGTCGCCGTGGGATCACCGTCACCAATGCCGGCGAGACGTTCTCCGTGGACGTGGCGGACTACACCACGTGGGCCTCGTCGTCGCCGTGCTGCGCAGGGTGGCCGCCGCTGATGCGCGCCTCCGGCGCGGCAGGTGGGCCATGGACGGCGGCTACCCGCTCGCCACCAAGGTATATAACCACTTTGACTCTGTCACGCCACGCGATTGAGTTGTGCGTGATTCTTGGTTTGTGCATGCAAACACACGCGGCTATTTTGTTGTCAACATGAGTACACGTACCCCATTATTATTCATGGCCTAATTATGTGTTAAGAATTTCTTCACTGTGGCTCAGTAATCTACTCCAAAGGATCAATAATGTACTAATATTCATTTTTCTGTTATTGTAAGTAGTACTTCAAACATGACAAATAATATGTATGGCTAATTGCAAACAAACAAAATACTATTGATCAATAGTCAACTTATCAGCCCTATTACGATTTATTTCCTTTGTTGAAAATAGTGAAAATCAGCTGAACATGTAAACATATGTTTCTTAATTTATTATTGCTCTATACTTTTGTGAAAAGAAATATACAAACATGAATATCTATGTAAAAAATTTGTCCCTGATAAGTATTATTAGTTAAATTTTAACTTCTGACAAAAAATATTGTTGGTATGCGATTAGGATCCAAATTTTGTGGAATCATCAATATAGAACTCTATCGTATGATCCTAACCATTCGGAGTTTTAATTCGCGACGATGGGACATGGATTGTTTTGATGTCACATCAAAGGATTGTAGAAATTTGATTTGGATCTTTAGTTGTTGACAACGTTATCATTTGGATTGGCAGAGGTCCTCAAAGATCACTGCATCGCACGGATCAACTACACTGTTGCATCTCCGAAAGGGACCTTTGTCGTCTAGCCCATTTGGATCGTGTTGTAGCTCGCTGCTCACGAAAGAAAAGTCGTGCCCGTGCATTTGGACTTTGGACATACGCTACCCCTCTCCTCGGCCTTTTCCATCGCACTCCTGCACAGTCGTGTCATGCTCCCACTTCGCCTTCGCGGCATCAGGAATCTTCCAGGGAGGCGGTCGTGGGCGTGGCTCCGCTGGAGCCGTCGGGCGCGTCTCCTAGCGGGGAAGGATGTCAGGCCACCCATCCGCGTTGGGGGCGGACAATGTAATAATATTCATTTCTTACTTAATTATTGTGAAGCGGACCACAGTATTAGTTAACATATGTTTCTTAATTCACTTCTTAATTCATTAATTTCTCTATACTTTTGTGAAAAGAAATATACAAACATGGACATCTATGTAAAAATTTGTCCCCTGATTAGTATTATTAGTTGATTTTAAATTCTGCCAAAAATATTGTTGGTATGCGATTATATTAGGATCCTAATTTCGTGGGATCAATATAGAACTCTATCGTATGATCCTAACCATTCGGAATTTTAATTTGCGACGGTGGGACATGGATTGTTTTGGTGTCATATCAAAAGATTGTAGAAATTTGATTTGGATCTTGATTTCTTGACAACGTTATCATTTGGATTGGCAGAGGTCCTCAAAGATCACTGCATCCCACGGATCAACTACAGTACTGTTGCTGTAGGTTTTGGCATTTTGATAATAAATATATAATTAAAGGAAAATAATCTCCGAAAGGGACCTTTCTCGTCTAGCCCATTTGGATCGTGTTGTAGCTCGCTGCTGACGAAAGAAAAGTCGTGCGCATGCATTTGGACATACGCTACCCTCTTCTCGGCCTTTTCCATCGCACTCCTGCACAGTCGTGTCATGCTCCCACTTAGCCACCGAGAGGCCTAGCAGATGGCGCCGGCGACCCAAGAAGCCACCGAAACCAGCGACGGCGAGGCCAGCGCCGCCAAGCCACTCGTGCTCCTCGCCGACCCCCTCATCGAGGAGTTCCAGCTAGCTCTCTCGCCCCGCTACCGCCTCCACCCCGTCGCCGGGGCCGACGCGGCCACCGCAGCCTCGGCGCGGGCGCTCCTCACCATCGAACTCCCGGCAGTGACGGCAGACCTCATCGACGCACTCCCAGCGCTGGAGCTGGTGCCTGGTGGTGACCTCGTCCGTGGGCGTCGACCACATCGACCTCGCCGCGTGCCGGCGCCGCGGGTCCGGGTCACCAACGCCGGGAACGCGTACTCAACCGACGCCGCTGACTACGCCGTTGGTGTGGTCGTCGCGGCGCTCCGCCGCGTCGCCGCCGCAGACGCGTACGTCCGGCGCGGGAGCTGGGCGGCGGACCACGGCGATTACCCGCTCGGCGCCAAGGTTCTTGATTTTTGCTTGCTAGCGGCCTAGAATATATATATAATCGCGCTGATTTGATTTGATTTGGTTTCTCCTTGCAGGTGAGCGGCAAGCGCGTCGGCATCGTGGGTCTCGGCAGCATCGGCTCGCTGGTGGCGCGGCGGCTGGCGGCGTTCGGGTGCCCCGTGGCGTACCACTCGCGCGCGCCCAAGCCGGCGTCGTGCCCCTACACGTTCTTCCCGACGGTGCGCGCGCTCGCGGCGGACAGCGACGTGCTGGTGCTGGCGTGTGCACTGACGGAGGAGACGCGGCGCGTGGTGGACCGGGAGGTGATGGAGGCGCTGGGCGCCGGCGGCGTGCCGTCAACGTCGGCCGCGGCGGGCTGGTGGACGAGCCGGAGCTGGTGCGCTGCCTGCGGGAGGGCGTCATCGGCGGAGCCGGGCTCGACGTGTTCGAGCACGAGCCGGACGTGCCGGCGGAGCTCTTGGACATGGACAACGTGGTGCTGTCCAGCCACAAGGCCGTGGCCACGGTGGACTCCATCAGTGACGTGCTCGATACCGTCTCCGGAAACCTCGAGGCTTTCTTCGCCGGGAGGCCGCTGCTGAGCCCCGTGGCGCTCTGATTCTCAACGGACTAGATAGGTCTGAACCGCAAGACAGTCAAATAAATTGCACGCTCCATATCATCACCTTTTGTTGATCGATTCAGTATTTATTGAGTTAGCAGTGTTCCTCACGTACTGTAATTTCTTTTGATGCCAACGTGCTGCGAGTTATACATTGACGATGCAATATTATATTGCAGGACAAATTAACATCTTCTATTTTAAACAAGATTTTAAATCTTCGGCTAAGCACTTTAGCTGTTGACCTCCTTAACAGCTGAATCAGTTAGTCTGAGATAGTCGCAGCTGAGACATTTATCTGATTTTGCAAGATAGCCGCAGCTCAAACATTTATCAGTTAGTCAGAGAATCAGACACAGCACAGCCGCAGTGCGCCGCCGCCCGGACACAGCTTGCCGCCTCGCCCCCGCCCGCCGTGTGCCGCCCAGCTCGGATCCTCGGACACCGTCGCCGTGCGCCGCCGCAGCTCGGACCTCGGACACGGCCGTCCAGCAGAACCGATGGCCCGATGCGTGTGCGCCGCCGCCGCCAAGAAAGAAAATGCCGCGGTATTTTTTTCCCTCCCAGGCTGCGGCAGTAAGCTAAAAGGCTAAAACACGTGTATTTTCTGATATTACCCTGAATAGATAAGGTTTTCCTGAGTCTATGGAGGGTATTTTTGGGAACATAAAAACCGCCCGGTTCACATGGAACCGCCCGTTCACCGGTTCCACAAAAACCAGCCGGTTTGACCTGTTTTTCTGGTTCGATTGCACGGCGATCTTTTAAGTGAACCGAGGCGGTGGAGGTCCCGGTCGGTCGGTTCGAAAAAACTAGGCCCATCGATGCATTTCCGTAGAGATAAACTAAAAGGGTTTGATTGCCCATCCATGAAAAAAAATCGCGGGCTATAGAATTTAGCGGGAGGTTAAACCAAAAAAACGCTATTAAGCTTATTTGGCGACACGACGGTGTTTTACGGCGTATTAGCGCTTGTTATTTCGGCGCTTATATAGGCGCTATTTTTTTCATGGTTGCCCATCGACACGGCATAGATAAACTAAAGGGTTTGATTGCCCAACGGTACATAGATAAACTAAAGAAGCCGTCTGACTGGTTAAAAATGTGGAGCTCATGCATACAAAGTGAATTGTCTACAGGAATATTCTAACCCCCTTTTTGCACCATGAAAGGTAAACCCTATCCCCTGTTGGAATATTCCGCTGCGTTTCCACCGGGGCGTTAGGAATAATCTTGTCCTCTCACAAGTGGCCTCTATTTGTCGGCCGAGCTCTCACGAGGCGCCGGCATGAATGAATCGAAGGACACCAGAATGATTCATGCATCTAGGCTGTGCAAAGTCCACTTAGTGTTTCATTTTTATTTGATAATAAGTATGTGTATTTCTAGATAAGGAAGGCGTACAAATACTAATCGTAGTTAAAGGATATAGAGGCAGCTATCCGAGCCAAACATTAGAAAACGACCCTAAACAAAAAAGGAAAAAAAATACACAAAAGCCCCTAAGCCTTCCATGAACCCGACACACTCGAAAACCTTGTCGTCGGCCGCCACCACCGTCAAAGACTTCAAGCACCACCCCTCGACACTGAAGAGCCCCATCGCCGAGGCTTTGATAGGAGTCGAAGTAGATGAACTTGATGAAGTCATCGGTGGTCACCCATCAACCAAGGCCGTCACCAAGCTCTTCGACTCACGGACTGGACTCACCAACGGCGACCATTGTTGTCGAGGGATGGACAAAGCTTGATCCCAGCACCAACGTCCACAACACCTTCAACGTCCACAACACCTTCGGCCTGCTCTGCATCCTTGAGGAAGAAGGCTATCAATTTCATCACCACCTCCGACTCGCCGATGCCATCAGGAAAAGCAAAGCCGTAGAGAAGCATAACAACCTCCGCAAACCCTAGCACCACCGACAAGCACCGGCGACAAGCACAACCTAAGCCTCGATAGTCAACTAGCTACCATATATACATCACACACTTTCGATGGCGCCGTAAAAAAAAATTTAGGGCGGGTTGACCAATCTCTAATACATTTTAGCCCTCCTAATTTATGTAATTATGATTAAAAATTTAAGGTGGGGCTTAGGTGTGTCTCTATGTAACTAGGATCCGTAGAGGGAGGGGCTACAACCCGGCTTGCCCGGCCGCTGGCTCCGTCTCTGCACACACTGATTCCCCGGCACCTCCTCCCTCTCCAGCGAGAGGAATTAAAGGGGCTGATGGAATCGTCGCTGGAAACCCGCGTCGCCTCCTTTTCACCTTGGGCTACTGTAGCTGGGAATTAGGAGAGGGGAACTTTTGTTGGACCCACTTAGAGCGTCTTTGGCCAGACATTTGAGTGCCTCGTTCTCTTCATACAAATTATTGTAACAACATTGTACCACGGTGAGTAAGGAGCTGAGCCTGTGAAGCTATTGTCTTCGGCTTCACCAGATCCGGCCAGCTTCTCTTAAAACTGTAACAAGGAGCTCATCAAGCTCCATTAAACCATGCAAAGGGTCCTTTAACTCTTTATTTATCATCTTGCAAGACATAAAGATAAAACGTGGCAGATGGAGTGTCATAAACACGTATATCCTTCAATTTTTTTTGTTTTCTTCCTTGAATGCTTGAGAATTTAGGTCCGCTCCTGCTTCTCGCCATGGGAATTTAGTAGTGGTGTTGGTGTATGGCCGGAATCACACGGAGGTAGGGCTCGTCGAACCTCCAAAACTTCCTCCGCAGCTGCACGAAAATTTTCCCCACACCACCGGCTAGGCCGCCGCCCTCGAGAGGCGACGTGGAAGGCGTTGGTGCCTGCAGCGAGAAACGGTCGCTGTGACCTTCATCTTCAGCAACATGCTCTCTCTTGGATGTCTGGATTGTGAGCACATCTGTGCCTGCCGAAACTTTGTCAGTCTCCACTGATGATGCCGACGACGACGACGGTGGATCCGCGACGCCCGCGCCGAGGTGAAGCCGGGACGAAGCATGCGCTTGGGACGGCGGGCTGGTGGTGGTCACTGCAAGGACGATGACGACGAACAGGAGAGGGACGGTGGCGGTGCTAGAGAGACGAGCCATTGGAAATTTGGACTGGACGCAGTTGGTGCCAAGGTTATTTATATATGCGCTACACACGGCGGCGATCGAGAGTGAGAAGAGACATGAATGGGCATTAGTTCGTTCATTAACACAGAGTAACTTATGTATGTAATGCTAATGCCTTAATAACAATTCACGAATCAGCCGAAGTTACAATGGAACATCTTACTATTGCCTCCATTTCTTATATAAAAGGCTTACAACGATTTAGGGGGAAAAAATGAGTTACCTTAAAAAAAATGAGTTGTGTATAAGCACAAATTCCTGCAATAATAACATGAAAAATGAGTTGTGTATAACTTGACATCAACAGGCTAGCTAAGTTAGTAAGTGAATGTTAGCTGTCGTCATTAAATTTCAAAATAGACTTGCAGTTTGATGGAGCAGTAATAACATTCGCACTAGATTGCATGGCGTTAGCCAGGGGCAGATCTTGTCCCCGGACTGCCATACCAGGGCGTGGCCCAAAAACTGTCAGAACAAATTCCATAAAAACATGATAAAAGGCCGGCAAGGGCATGACATGATAAAAGGCCAGCAGCGCAATAACCTCACCCCAGGCCACGACACAAAAGCAGTCGGCAGTTAACATTGCGCCGACCACCTCTCCGAGGCCGCCTGTTTTTGGCCCAATACGCCCTCTCGGCCCAATACTCGTCCCCAGGCCTGCGTTTTCTTCTCCCGTTCCGGCGGCGTTCGTCTCTCTCCTTAACCGTGGTGGCGGTCGAATGCCGGCGACGGTCGAGTGGTGAAGTGGTGAGCCATTCACTACTCACCATCTCCATTCACTCAAGTAACTGTTTCTTCCCCTTCCCTCGTCTTTCTCAGTAACGAGTGGCTGTCGAGCGGCGGCGGCGGTTCTGGATTGGCGACTGTTGTGTGCGAGCGAAGCAGCACATGCACACCCGTACTCGTCGCCGGTGTTGCTCTGACCTCCGGTGTCGCTCGTACTCTCTTCTGGTCCTCAATATCGCTGGTGTGGTTCTGTTTTTTTTTTCTACTAGGGTTTCCATTTCACCTTTCTTTTCCCTCAGATCCGGTGGAGTGAGATTTGGTACAGGAGGACATGCTTGCCTATAGATGGATCATCCATCCATCAAGGTGAGTCCTCTCGTCACCACTGCATGCAGATTGAATTTTTTTGCATGTCTCGATCCTCCTTCCTATGACCTTGCACTGCTAATTCTGGCGTATGGAGGTTACTGGAAATTCTTTAAAAAAAACTCTAGGAGCTACGGTGGTTTAGAGAGGGTGTGAGGGGGAGGATGCAAGAGCAGCTTATAATTTTCTCATCGACGCTGGTTCATTTGGGATTCAAATGATAGGGAAATATTGCTTATCCACCTGCAATTTATGAGCACACAACAACAGATAGTGATTTTGACTATTTGTTTGGACTGATCTATTACGCAAATCATGTCAAGCAAATCCATCTATCATGATTTATATTTGAAATATAATATGATTGTATGCATTATGGGGCAAAAAATGTGTCGGGCATCTGCAGGTCCTCTCTCTTGGTCTTGGATTTTGTTCTTCGTTTCCCCCTCTATCTACTACCGAAGCATATATCATCATTTCCTTTATTTTTTATATGAGACTGACTGAATGTTTTTTTCCTTCTGAATGTGTCGAAGCAGATGTGCAGGAACAATAAGTAGTTCAGGCACAATCCTTCTTTTTTTGTGAGTGTATGTAGAAACTAGTTTACAGAGATTTCTTCTTTTTTGTCAGATACTTTATTTTTTGCTTTTCTAAGTTTGAACTAAATGTTTGTCTGTTAAGCGGTATCTAAGCTTCAAGTAGTGCCCTCTAGGACAGTTGCACTCCTCTGTCCGCTATTTGTAATTCTGAAACCTTAGAACCATTTACGTGTGAGCATAGTTTTTGGGTTTACAGCTATTTGTTGCCAGACTAGTTTACAGCTATTTGTAAGCATAATTTTTGGGTTTCATCATGTGCCTGAAAATAATTTTTCTTTGTTGTCAGACTCCCTGTCTTCATCACCGGCTGAGGATATTTTGGAGGCATAGAGCTTTATGTGTACTGATGAGGTTAATCTCTGAGCTTAGAATTGTTGGGATAGTCCCACATCGGTTAGCCGATGGGGGAGTGGCCAGCTTATAAGGCGAGGTGCGTCTCCCCCAATAGCTCGGGCTTTTGGGGTGAGCAGGCCTGTAAGGCCTTGTGGGCTGGGCTAACATTGGTTATGGGCCCACCACGTTTCCCGCTGTGCAGGAACTGCGCAGCTGGGGCTGGGGCTGTCCCGGGAAGGCACAAGACCCGCCCTAGGAGACCACTTTCGGTTGAGGCTGAGGCCAAGATCACCGACGTGTGACTAGGGGGTGAGTGTTGGGATAGTCCCACATCGGTTAGCCGATGGGGGAGTGGCCAGCTTATAAGGCGAGGTGCGTCTCCCCCAATAGCTCGGGCTTTTGGGGTGAGCAGGCCTGTAAGGCCTTGTGGGCTGGGCTAACAAGAATGACCTTAGTATGAAACTATGAATTAAGTGGGATATTCTGCAAATTATAAAAGACTGTTTCAGGATAAATGTTTTCTCCATTTGAGTTCAAATCATGTCTGCGAACTCCAATCTTATAATCAACAATAAGATGCTTCCCACCAGACTTCTTCTAAACATTCTTGACGCATTATCATGGAATGGGATAGCCTATTTTATATTTTTACCTTTTCGCACTAATTCACTTGTTACAGGTCAACCTTTCTGTTTTTTGCGCTTGTGCATGTTGTCACAGGCAAATGATGGATTCTCCATGGAAGAACCAGGATCTGGTGCTATGGCTACCATTGGTGAGAAACTGGTTCCTGTTGGAACATTAGATTGGATTAGAAGGTACAAATGAACTTCTTATTCTACAGCTATTCCCTATGCTAAATTCACTAACAGCATGAGACTCTTAATTGTCTCGTACCAAAACAGACACCTGCAATATCTATATGTGCTGCCATGCACTTTTTCATTATTTATTGCTCTTGATTCTCTATTGTTCTCGCTTGATTTTAGCACCCTTCGTAATCTTTCAGTGCCATGACTTTACTGGACTCTAGTAAGGCTTTGGAATTCTTGAGATTTTTTTAGATGTTTCATGTTAATTAATGTTTCATGTTTTATTTTATGTAGCCTCATAATTGTTTGTTAGGAACTTGTAATGACACTTTCTATATAATTACCAATGTTCTATCATGTGTGTTTCAATGTGCTATTATAATTAAACTGATGTTCTTACTGAATATTTATTGTACCAAAATAGACGCCCTACGTATCTATATGTGCTGCCGTGCACTTTTTCATTATTTATTGCTCTTGATTCTCTATTGTTCTCGATTGATTTTACCACCCTCCGTAATCTTTTTGCCATGACTTTACTAGACTTTACCTCTTGTTTTATTCTCTGAACACAGACTTATTTGCTTTTTTTCACTTCTCATTTCCTTATATAAATGATTCTACCGCAGCTGGTTGAAGGACACTCTAATTATGAGAGGTCCTCTGTGTGGTCCAGCCATTTACTTACTGTTTCCCCTCTTCCCTATCCTGATCCCTATTTTCAATAGTCATGACAACATCTTGGCAAGTTCTATTTTTCCCTTAGTAATGATTTTGTGTTTATTTGCTCATTTCCCTTTACCCTCCTTAAATATTCATGTGCCTTTTGCAAACATTGGACCTACTTTAGCCAGTGTTGGCATTCTCACAGAAATTAAATGGACTTTGCAGGTCGCATACTAAGATATGCAGATGCTTTTTTTTTTCGTGTGTGCGATGATTTTGGAAGCCATACCGTGTAAATTGATAGAAAACCGTTGTTTATCTACAAAAGGTAAAATTTGCCTCATTTGTGTTTACACACCTAAATGTTCCTATGGTCTCCATTTGCCTTGCCCAAATTTACTTTCATCTAATACGACATAGGTATATGAATGCTAATATACTGCCGGCGGCGAGCGAGCGATGCTGGCTCTAGTTTGACGGCTCTTGCGTGCCGCCTTGACGGAACCACAACCACTTTTTGATGAGGTCTTCACTTCATTGCCTACGCTGCAGCCTCGACGGCTCGACAAGATCCATGGTCTTTCCAAAGGTAATTGAAGATCTTTGTTCTGCTAACTAGCTATCTATCTTGGATAAGCTCTTTGAATGATGATTTTGTCGCATGGCCTGTTGAATGCTTGTAGTTGGTTCTATTATAGTAATTTGCGAAGCTAAGGCAGTAAGGCACTGTAGTGAGATGGCAAAGATGCTTAAGCTTTTGCCTTCAGGTTTGATAGCTGTTTAGGAACGATCTGCTTTGGATGTCATGAAACATTCATGCAAGTGCTATGAAGCTCTTTTTTTTGCGACTATTTTTTTGTTGAATTTGTCTCACAACTAGCTTTATTAGATCTACTAGTCTTGGTATAACCTACGAACTGTTGCAGAGTGCCATTCCAGATATCACAACCGCAATATGAAGTCCATAACCAGTTTGTGCCTCTATGTTCTAAGTTATTATTCCCATGTTCTATCATGTATGTTTTGATGTTCTATTATAAATAAATTGATGTTCTCATTGGATGTTTTTGGTGAATGTTCATGTCCCATGTTCTATCATGTGTACTTCCATATTCTATTATAAATAAATTGATGTTCTCGGTGCATGTTTTTGGTGAATGTTGCCAGTTTATGCTTCTATGTTCTCAGTCATTATTCCATGTGCTGGGAATATTGTACAATGTTTTATTGTTCATAATTGTATTACAAGAAACAATAGTCCATTCTCACTGATGTTTTGTGTACTATTCATTGATGTTCTTGTGCTCTTGACTTAATTTTCAATTACGGAATTACATGTTCTGGTATTTAGCTTACAATGTTCCCCTAGTTTGCATGTGTTGTTCAACTTCCTTTGAACTGATGTTCTTTGTATTATTCATTGATAATGATATTAATAGGGAAGTCAGGAAGCTCCGAGCTGTCAAATATCTAGGTTCTACTGATCTTCTCTTGAATCTGTAAAGGTACATGATCCTACAAATCTTTTCTTTATTCTTGCCGTTTTCATTTGACAATCTTGGCATAGTTCTATCATGTGTACTACAATGTTCTCCTAGTTTATGCCTCTATGTCATTATTCTCATGTTCTATCATGTGTACTGCAATGTTCTATTATAAATAAATCGATGTTCCCATTTCCTTTCTATGCTTGATCATGTAAACATGATTGCTCACTTTGATTTGTTGTCACTGTGATGTTGGACCAATGCTTTAGGTTATCACTGGCTTCATTAGACTGCTTATCGTCAGGTATTCTGAGACTAGCGGACTAAGCAAAATGATTATGCTCTGCAAAAGTGCATACTGAGATTCTCTACATGCAGATACCCAAATTACGCCTAGTAGCCTCCCTCCCTACATTTATAAATGAGCTCAACTGCCACTTCTGTTCATTGAGAGTTTCCAGCTTAGAGATATACTGTCACAACAAGTAAAAATAATTGTTGTAATATCATTGCAAGAGTTATTCTACAGATGCACAGACCCATCATCGTGTACCTATTCCAAGAGGTAAACAACTCACTTTTTCCATTTAAGCACATTTTCACACTGAAAAACATTACTTTGGTTTTTTGACCAAAAAGACTGTGGGGAGTTATTATTATTATTTTTTCATTACTTTGGTTGTACAACCTTGAAACCATGTTTGTCAACATTACCATTTCTATCAATTGTTGTGCTCTTCAGGTTCGGTTTATGGATATTTATTTCGCTGGTTTTCATATACCAAACAGTTGACCCATGTCTAGAGGATATATGGTTTCGGGGCTTCCAAGATGTTTGTAAGTAATGTTTATTTTATCGCCTACTTTTTGCTTTTGGTATAATACTATGGAAAGTGAAGCATTCCTGTCACCAGGTATAACACCCCAATTTAATGCTAACTGCAGGGAACAAATAATTGATGTCTTTTAAGCTTGCTAACTGCTCCTACTGCGCCACATGATGAAATGTCTTCACTTCCAACATCTATCCAATCTTCTCTGGACTTCGTCTTTTAAGCCTTTCTCTGTCAACCACAAATTCAGGTACCACTTCTTCCTCTTTGTTGATTCTTCCCCATCCTCTCAGCTTGGTTCCAATTGATCATTCTTCTATAACACAAGACTAAAATAGTACCTGTCAATGGCATAAGCGTGGTGTTTAATCCCTTTCGGTTAAAAAGCACTAGATCAAGTGTTCCTAATTCCTATCTCTTTCCTATGCCCTTGTAGTGTGGTTGTCGTGTTAAGGCGTGCCATAATCTCCTTTTTAACATGAACATGTATCCCTGTTTTCTTTAGCTCTGAAGACACTATTAGCATGTTTATTACTAATTAGTATTGTTTCAGCTTGTGGACTGTAGCCCTGATAGGTGTGTTTTGGTGCTTCAAGTTTGTGTGGATGAAATGCTCTTGAACATTGGTGGGGCAAAGAACCACCAATTGAAACATGATCTTGTAGCCATGATCTTCAGATATTGTGTGCATAAACCCTACTTCAGCACCAGTTTCTGTGAAGCACTGAGGGCGATACCTGTCAGCGATGGGTTCCTTGAAACACTGTCCAATGAACTTGAGTTATCTGCAGCTGACAGGGTTGGAGTTGGACTTGCTCTCTCAGATTCTGATAATCTAGACTTGAACCTGGAAGGTAAATAGTTGGTTTTGGGAAAGCTTTTGTTTTTTTTTAATTAGAAATATATTTGCTTTGTGAACTATTAGTTCACTTCTTTGATATGCTTATCTGATTCTTTCTATGCAGGGAGAAAATTTACAATTGCTCAAATTGAGAAGTTATGCTCAAACCATGTTCATTCTGTATCAAATGAACGGATCCAGGAGATTATTGTGTTTCTTCTCCAGACTGAAGGCCTCTCAAAGCACATGGACTCCTTTACTAACATTGTTTCCCTATTAAATGTCGAAGAGGGGCCATTCTATTTTCCTGTCCCACTTCAGCAAGCCAATAGTGATCCAGCAAATTCTTTGAGGTTTTCAGAGTTGCCTCATTTATGTTTGTTCCATGTATCAGGTTGCCTTATTCACACATTTTTCTTTGCTTTCTTTTGTGTTGTACAGATATAGAGAGATGTGCATTGGTAGCTCAGATGATGATTTTGATTCCCTTCTATCCGAAATTGGAAAACAAATAAGCCTACCTGATATCATCAGTGAACTAGGATATGGATGTACTTCTGATACTACTCATTATAAAGAAATGTTATCACTCCTTGAGCCTCTTGATGATATGGGGATCTCTAAGTTACTAGGGGCGATGGATCATAATCTACAGGTTATTATCCTTGATCTTTAAACTTTCCTGATCTGTTTCTCAATATACTAAACAGCTTTGAATTTCAGGGATGGTGTCAGCGAGGGGCAGTTCTATCAAGTATTGTTGTATGAACTTGACGCCATCAGAAAGGTACATGTAATTACATAGCATTCGTTTGATGTTCCTCATCTTTTCTTGACTATTTATCGGTACGATGGAAACAGGCCTGTGCATCCCTGGAGCCCAATTACCAGCCTCCAGTTACTTTTGTCGTGGTCCAGAAGCGACATCACACTAGGTTGTTTGCTAATAACCACAGTGACCAGTGTACAGTTGATAGAAGTGGAAACATACTGCCTGGTTAATTCTTGGTGCTCTCCCTCTCCATGTTTTTGGGCTTAGCATGTCTAATTTGGATCTGACCCGAAACTTCTTTTCATCTGAATTTAGGCACCATGGTTGATTCCAAGATTTGCCATCCTACTGAATTTGATTTCTACCTGTGTAGCCATGCTGGCATTCAGGTTATTTTTTTCATTCTCCTTTTCAATTCACCCTCGATGAAAGCTGATTACTGACTTGAAGTTCACATCCATTAGGGAACAAGCCCGCCCTGCTCATTATCATGTCCTTTGGGATGAGAACAAGTTTACAGCTGATGAGTTGCTCCTCCAGTTTACAGCAATTTTTTCATCCAATTCCCTTGTGGAGTTATTTTTTTTTGGAAAGAGCGTATTGTGCTGCATTAAGGGATCTATTATGGAGTTATTAGAACATCAGTTTTTCTCTATGCAATCTTGTGCTATTTTAGAACACTTAAATATTTCAATAGTGCACTTCCGAGTTTTATTGTTCTCTATGAAATGTTGTTTCACGTTATAGTGTGAACTTAAATAAAAAATGTCCTCAAAAATAGTGTCACTATGAAATCATAGACGTACAAATATTTGAATTTACGTGAGATCACCAACAAAAAAAGAAACAGTCTTGACAGTCGAGAATGCTGCTGTCAAAACCATCAGTGAAGAATTAAGCGTATAGGCTTAGAAACAAGAAAAAACGAAATTCTAAACATCTTCAAGGTGAGCTTGAACATAGAAAATGGGCCTTAAAAACCCTATAGAAAGAAGAAACAGTCAAATAAAGTGGGCCTGAGAATATAAGAGAAACAGTCAAATGAATTTGGGCCAACACAGAAACAGCCCACAATAGATAGCGGGCCACGCCTGTCGGCGCGCGCCGACCAGTCGGCGGTTAACAGCCCCCAAAAGCAGCCTGCATCTTAGCCTACATATCTCCAAACGGGCCGGGCCTACGGGGCTGACATATCATCGTCGTGCCCATGTGGGCGAGATGGCAACACATAGTGGCGCCCGTGCACGCGGCCGTTCAATAGCGTGCACCGGGCGGCACAACTTCCGGCCGTTGATCCCCTACCGCCGATTGTAAGTCGTTGGATCGACTAGCAACATGTGTAACCTAGATATAAAAGCATGTTCTCCTACTCTTTAAAGGGGTTCCTCCATATTCTTTCTCATTTTCCCTCCTAGCCCGCCGTTTTTGCCTCCCGCTCCTCCCGTTCTCCTCCGCCTTCTCCGGTATGCTCTAAACCGCTTTGCAAACCTCAAGGCCACTCTCTCCCCACTCGTATTCTCCTCAAGGAGTGCCTATGGCGTTGGCGGGGCGCAAGGGGTTGAGGCGGCGCAATGGCCACGCAGCGCCCGGATCGGCACCTTGGCAACGACCACGAGTCTTTGACGCCTTGCGGCAAGACAGCCTCAAAGCGCGAGGTGCATCTGCGGGCTAGCACGAGCATGTCGATATGCCGCGGTCCGTAGTAACATTTTAACACATATAATAGGCCATAGTAGGCCGTAGTGCCGCGCTCGGGTTTTGATGCCGGCACGACGCAACATGGCACGACACGCAGGCAGGTAAGTGCCATATCCCTACACCCTACTCCATAAATTTCTTCTTTTTTTTTTGCTGTTCATCGCTTTTATACTTTGCAATTCCAACATTTCATATGAGTTTTTTTTTCTTTCTTGTCATGCATGTCTCTTTATTTGGATTTTTTATAGCCTCAATGTTCTATGTATTGTTTAATTGTTTGAGCTGTTTGAATTAATATATTGTCATTTATTTTCTTTAAAAATATGCTTTTATATGCAATAGTCTATGACCACTAAGATTTCTAGCCTTATATTGGTTAACCCCGAGCGCAACCCGTGTTTGGAGCACACAAGGGCGACGATGTGTATGGATCAAGAATGAATGGTGGCCATATTTCGTAATTCTCCCATCTGTTAAGATCTAACTCTCATAGTTTAGTAGTGCATGCAATGGTGGTGAGGAGGTTGGTAATGGGGAAAAGGTGCCTGTTACGGTCCTAAGTTGGTTGTGATTTTGCCTTGATTTTTGAAGCAGAATTGGGAAACTAGAGGGAAATTGGCGGGGAATTAGAGGGAGGAACAACAACTCTACATTTTGTCGTGCCTACAAAGAGGGGAAGAGCAGCGGTAGAAGGGTCCTACTGCTGCTCTGGCATGAGGAAGGCACCATGTTGAATGTTTTCATGAGAATTTGGGGGAAGAATTGAGAGGAGAAAGAGAGATTAGAGGAAGATACAACGTTCGAGCAAAGTTGTTCTTAGCAAAGGTACGATGGTAGTAGGGGGTTGTTGTTGGCCCAGCGCGAGGTAGTGAGGACGATAGAGATGGCTAGGACAGGGGAGGTGTCTGTGGCGTGAGCACAAGCAGACATAGAGGGGCGACGACACAGGAGAGGGAGAAGGTGTGGGGAATACTTCACTCTAGGATAGCAAGATGATGAAATGCTCTTCCTTAGGAAGGATCAATTTTAAAGAATATTTACTCCTCCTCATGTTAAAAATATTATATTGTCCAGGTGCATCGAAAATATTTCTTACTATTTATTTTGAGTTATATTTTGTTCAACATGGGTTTAGTTAATCAAATGCATGATTTTTGTCTAACATGATGCAATATAATTTTGTACCATTGGAACTTAGAATATATTCAAATTGTCATCATTTTTTTGTAAGCCCTTCATTTGTTTGTTTACCCATGTCATCCATGAAACTACTATACTTAACTTTAATCCTGAAATTTGTTGACAAAAAATATTGGATAGTAAACTATACTTCCCTCTATTCACCATAAACATAGTAAGGATGATTTTTCATGTTTTTCGGTCGACGTCCACCACGATTATGTGAACCCATCTAGCACATGTCCCTATTCTATAATGGAAATACCTTTGATATAGCATGGAAATAACAATGGCATCATTCTTCTTATGTTTTATGCAACATACAACCATTCAAAGAGCCTTTCCAATCTCATATAATACCATTAAAGGTGGGGATAGATCAAGGACTCAATCATGTTTCAACATAATTAACAAAGTATTTAGTTTCAGTTAGCCAAATAAAAAATAGGTAAATATGTCGAGCTCCATTGCCATAACCTACTAAAAATAAGCACCTTTGCAAAGTCCATTAGCAATTTTCCATGAGTTGATATATGTACCAATGCTATGACCATGAAATAGATGGGCCTTTTGTACTTGTAGAAGCAAAGTTCGGTCTGAAATAGGCATAGCCACCCATCGTTCAGTGGCACATATAAAAACATGATATATCTTGGTGGTGTGTCTGAGTTAGTAGGCATCCAAGATCCGCATGCTCTTAGAGCAGTGTGCACTTGGTTACCTACCATGGGATACTTCTCATTAGCATTTCTAGATCTTAGACACACCACCTAGATATATCATGTGTAGCCCTGCCATAGATCAGAGCAATGGGTGATTGTGCCTAAATTTGGATGGATTTGTTTTTAAACAACAAAATGTCTATCTAATTGATTTCTAGTCTGAATGTATCTTCTCATTTTTATTTGGTTATTTCTTGAATGATTGTGCTGATATGTGTGGCATACATATGGAATTACTTGTAAAAAATTAGAGCATTTACTTACAACAAAAAGGTGCTTGTCCTAGAAGAAAAGGATATACTATAAAAGTGATACTGCTCTATTTCTTTGTCTTTAAGAGGATAATTTGATCTATTAGCAACATTTTGTGTCTTAACTATGATTCGATAGGAGACAATCAATCTTATATGGGTATTGTAAAATGGTGGTGGTAAGGAAAAACACAAAATTTCATCCATAGACAGTTTTGGGTGCACAAAGAGAAGGTGGTATAATTTCTGATTTCTTTTAATCCAAAGGCCTCTTATGCATTACACTTTATTCTTAGCTAGCCACTGATATGTGCTTCAAACACTTTTAGGATGCACACTTAGGGTTTACCATTTAGAGTATATGCTGGATTTTTTAAAATAATTGACCGCTTCAAATAAAATTGAGGTCAACACTTTTTCATCATCCTTTCTTACCCTTGGTTCCCTTGTTAGGGAACTTCACATGTGAATTTACTATCCCATCTTCCTCTCTCATGGCAGATAATCTATTTGGACCATAACATGTTTACTCACTATCATGAATGTTGATATATTTCTTGTGGCTCGCACCAAATAGCATGGTAAGTTACCTTTTAGTTGAAACTTATTTTGGTACAACTGCAACATCTTTTTTGCACTATGACATATGATTTGATCATTTAGACTTTACCATAATCTTGTTCATAGGTAAATGATGTTTACTAAGTGAGCTGATAGAAAATTTAATATATTTTTGTGTTTCTTACAAGATCAAGTTACATGAACAACGGAAAGAAACAACATGTGTGTTAATTCATTAGAAGCTAATTTTTTTTCACTTGTGTAGATATGTTTGCATTTTGTTTATGCAAGGAATTTATACCTCAAGATACTCAAAAGTAATGATAAAATTTATTTCCAGCATTCAAATTCACCATTGCTATTTGACATTATGTTGGCACCGCTAGAATTTATTGAAAAACAAAACTGGATAGTAAACAATATACTTCCCTCTGTGCACCTAGAACATCATAAGGATGATTTGTAATGTTTTCTAGTCCACGTGCACCACAATTATGAGAACCCCATCTTGAAAATGTCACTATATATTCTATAATGGCAATGTCTTTTGATATAGTAAGGAAATGATAGTGGAATCATTCTTATTATGTGTGATGCAACATACAACCATTCCATAAGCCATTCGTATCTCCTATGATATCACTAAATGTGGGGACAGATCGTGGATACAATCATGGTTCAACTTAGTTTAGTTTGACTTAGTCAAATTTAAAATAGGTAAGCAACTAGATCTACATTGCCATACCTAGTAAATGCATCTTTGCTATGTCCATTAGCAATTTTCTACGAGTAGATGTGTACCTACGTTGCGACCATGAACTCATCATTATAGAACTAGACAAAGTGGAAGTGAGAATATATAGCAGATTGGAAATGAAATAGATGGGCCTTTTGTACTTGTGGAAGCAAAGTTCAGTCTGAAATAGGCAGAGCCATCCATCGTTCAGTGACACAGTTATACATGATATATCTCGGTGGTGTGTCTGAGTTTGTAGGCATTCAAGATCCGCATGTCTTAGAGTAGTGTGATCTTGGTTTCCTACCATGGGATACTTATTATTAGCATTTCTAGATCTCAGACGCACCACCTAGATATATCATGTGTAGCCCTGCCACAGATCAGAGCAATGGGTGATTGTGCCTAAATCTGGATGGATTCGTCTCTGTACAACAAAATGTCTATCTAGTTGATTTGTAGTCGAGATGTATCTTCTCATTTTGACTTGGTTTATTTCTTGAATGACAGTGCTCATATGTGTGGCACACATCTAGAATTACTTGTTAGAAATTAGAGCATTTACTTACAACAAAGGTGCTTTGCCTAGAAGGAAAGGATGTACTATAAAAATGATACTGCTCTATTTCTTTGTCTTTAAGATAAAGATTTGATCAATTAATAACATATTGTGTGTTAACTGTGATTTGATTGGATATGGCTAGTATTGAAAAAATGTCACTATTCTATAATGGCAACAACTTTGATATAGCAAGGATTCATTCTTCTTATGTCTACAACCATTCAATGAGCCTTTCCTATCTGCTATAGTACCACTAAAGGTGGGAATAGATCAAGGATTCATTCATGTTTCAACTTAGCAAAATAAGTTTTTAGTTCGAGATAGTCAAATTAAAAATAGGTAAATAAGCCGAGCTACATTGCCATACCTACTAAAGGTTCCTTTGCTAAGTCCATTAGCAATTTTCTACAAATAGATGTGTTTCCGATGTTACTCATCATTATAGAAATAGACAAAGTGGAAGATAGCTAATATGCTTATATGTGTGGCATACATCTATTCTTTAAAAAAAAAAAATTAAAGCACGTACTTACAAGCTTGGCCTAGGATAAAATAAAAATCCTCTAAATGATAGTGTTCTTAGTCTTTAAGGGAAAGATTAGATCTATTAAAAACATATTCTTAGTCCTATATAAACGATGTATTTGGGAGCACACCAGCGGTAGAGGAAAGCAAGATCAAGAAATTTCATTAGGTCAAGAAGGAAGTGGTGGATGAAACAAGAGACAAAGCTCAGCCCTTAACTAGTATGACGGACCAACAGAAAATTCTTACTTGTTTCAGTGGAAGAAGCATGCTCGGCTAATTGACCCTCAGGTCCCTCCTAGCAACTAGACCAAACAGAATAGAGCTAGAAATCCAAGGATTCCAGAGGACAGAATCATGATTCATGATTTTTGTCTGACTCCTGAGTGGTACTCAAGAGTGAGACAATATGATTCGGGGCTTGTTCTGTTAGCCTCCAATCTAAGGGATTCAGTCTCCTATATGAATGCAGGGTCAGTGCATTTTCAAAATTTCCATGTTGAACCTTGTTGGAGTCCCCAATATGCAATTTTCTGTTTTAAACAGGGATTGTCGCCTTCTCAATGTCTCAGATTTAGCAATTCGTTTTAGGACCTCAGAGTGAACCATCATAGAGGTATGTTGAAACTTCAGGTGACTTGAGCAATTAAAATAGTACACAACTTCAAGACAACACAAAATAAGTGTTGAAATTGAAGTGTAAAAATATTTTGATTCAACATCCTACCAAATTTCTCAGAACCATCAGTGTGAGTCATGCAAATTTGAAAGTCATACTGATTCCATACGGAAGATTTGAATCATGTCTACTCTTTGCTCAAGTTTAAGTGGTGGCAAATGACGTTCAGAATCCAGAATTAGTGTTTACAGAATTAATGTTTACTGAACTGAAACCATACCCATCACTGAACTGGTTCATCTCTTCAATATACGAGGTGTTTCAAATCGTGGACAGCACAACTGCAATAGTAGCACATCAACGTGTGGCAAGTACGCATAGTTTAAATAGACAGACGGCATGGATATATCACCCAAAATGTGATTGGAGTGTATACGCCCAGACTCATATTTCCTATTAGTTCATTATCATTGTCGAGTTCATCTCACTGAACATTTGAATGCAGAGTAAGCAAACTATCAGAATTTCCATGTTGGATCTTTAAACAGGGAGTGCCGCCTGCTCAATGTGTCAAACTTTTTAGAAATCGTTTTCAGACTTCAGAGTGAATCATCAGAGCAGACAACTGGAAACTTGAGGTACATTAATATTTTCTAAACATGACTACTTGAGCATTGAAGTGCGTACCCGCACGCTGCCCCCCGGGGAAAGACCGAGCGGACCCAAACCCCGGCCGCCGACCCGGCGCCCTCTCCGTCTCCGCCGCCGCCCGAGGGCCACCGGGAGCTCGGCGCGGCCCGCGAGGAAGGCGGCGGCGGCGGGCTCTCTCCCTGCTCTCCGGAGGCCGGCGCGCGCTGCTCGGCGCCCCACCGGAGCTCCGCTGCCGGCAGGGCTGCCACCGCGGGCGGCGGGGCTCCCTGGTATCCGCGCCGCCGCCGGATGGTGGGCGCGCGGGCGGAGCGCGCATACCCGTGGGGCGGGCGAGGTGGGGCCCGGGCGGCGGCGGGTTGTTCGATGACGACGGCGGCCGCGGCTCGCACCCGCTACGGCCAGAGGGAGTGAAGGCCGCAGACATGGGGCTCAAGGCGCCGCGGTCACTCATTGGACGGACGGCGGCCGGGCAGGCGGTGCCGCCCTCGCGCGAGAGGGTGGCGCCGGTCTTTCGCTCGGTGGGGGCCCTGTGGGGCGCCTTTGGGGGCATTTCTTGACCATGGTGGTTGGGAGACGGTGCCGGTGGACTTCGCGTGCGGCAAAGCGAGGATGGCGGTGAGTTGGTGGTGCCCCCCCTTTCTTCTTCCTCGACGCCTCGCGTGATCTCAGCGCCGCCCGTGGTGGGCCGGATGGTTTGCTCTGGGTGCTCCCGGGGTTGGTACGTTCTCACGGTACCGTGGTGGTATTGTTGGGATGTACGAGCCATCTCTCTCGGGCCGGAGGCGTTGCGGGAGGAGGCGGGGAGCTACTCTTGTCCTGGGTGTGCGGTAGGGTCGGTGTGGTTCGGCGAAAGCCTTCACCCACATTCTTGTTGGTGGTAGTGGTGGCGGCGTCCTTGCAACGTCGTTCCTCCCGCTAGGGGACACCATTATGGAACACCGGGTCCTATTGCGTGGAGTGTCGGGTGAAAAACCCCGTCCATTTATTGACGGGCGACGGTGGCGCCATTGGTGTCACGCCCTCCTTGAGGCGTCGCTATCGAGACTCGCCCTCGCCTTGTGGCGCGGTGGTGGTGCGGGTGGTCCGCGCGGCAAAGGACTTGAAGGTGCGCGGGGTCTTTGTGTTGACGGCAAGGTGCGGAGGGTCCATGGGTGCCGGAGGCCTTTGAGGGCGCCGCATGGTGGTGGTGAGCTTCGGTGCCGCCGGGTGGAAGCATTGCTCTCGCTATGCGTTTTTATATCCGAGTCCCGAGTAGTGGAGTGAGTTGGTGGATGAGGCGCAGGCCCCCACGCAGTAGCTGGGATCGCGGGTTTTCATTGGTGCCGCGACGGAATTTCTGCGGACGCAACGGGTGCCGGGGGATCGATGATCGCGGGCGCTCAGCTTGAGGGTGATGGTCCCGTGGTGGAGGAGCTCGAGTAGTTGTTTGGGCTTGCAGCTGGCTACGCACAACGTTGGCGACAACGGCGCAGCCTTCGACGGTTTACTTTCGGCTCCTCTCCCGTGGTGGTGGTGGTGGTGGGGGGTTGTTCTTACTTGGTGCCTTCTCGTGTGGTGGCCGGTGTCGACGTCCCAATCCGACCGAGGGGCAGTGATGGAGGCTCGTGTGTGATGACCCAATCCAACCGAGCGATGCTTCTTGTATATTTTTTTCCATCTGAGTTGTTTAGTGGTGTGGAGTTGCTCTAGTTGGGTCGCTTCACCAAGTTGAGTGGTTGAGTAGGCGCTAGTTGTGGCGCAAGTTGAGTTGATTTGGTACTTAGGTGTGCAGGGCGGGAGTAGGGTACCCTCCCACAATTGTATGGTTTTTCGCTCGGTTTCCAAAACTAAAAAACGGGACACTTGCCTTTTTCTTTTTTTTCGCCTAATAGAAATCGCGGCAAAGCTTTTGCCGTCCTTTCTAAAAACTACTTGAGCATTGACGCCTTTCTAAAACTACTTGAGCATTGACATAATTTCAGGAGAGTACAAAATAGAACGTTGAAATCTGGAGTGTAAATTTCATCGTATCGAAAATAACTTGAGATTCAGTACCCAACCAAATTTCTCAAAAGAAACATCGATGTGAGTGATGCAAATTTGTCAGTTTACTAAAAGCATACGGATTCCATGCAAGATTTGGATCATGTCTGTTCTCTGCGTAAGTTTGTGCGGTGACAAGTGATGGTCAGAATCCAGAATTGATGTTTCCTGAACTGAAACCATACATATTCTGAAAGTACTGAACTAGCAGGAATGCAGACAGCTGCTTGATTTCTTCAATGTCTGAGGCGTTTCATCAAACCTGCAGTAAGCTTATGCTTCAATTTTTAATTCAAAGATCCTCCTTGAATTGCATATCCTAGCAAAACATGACTTGTACTAGCTGTGAAACAGATCAGAATCAGAAAGCAACAAAAGATAAGCCAAGAACTCGGATATACTACATATTATGTTTCACAGCATGCGCCAAGCTAGTACTCCTACTACTTAACACTGTGACCAACAGTGACAGTTTTTTGGACCCACACGCAGAGACACACAAAAGCAGAGGCATCACCATCATATCTATCGATTTTGCCAGGATGGAAGAAGGATACTCAAACGGACGGACACCTCAGTCGATGGTAGCAAGTGCAGGGTTCTGGAAGTAGAAACATCTTGTTTCATGCTATCCACAGAAGCAAACAATTGTCCCGTCCTCAGTACAGTACCGACATTCTATCAGGAGTAGGCCTGCTAATGGGTTGGGTAATTTTTGGGTTTTTTGGGTTGGGTTGTCATGTGGAAGTGTTTGGATGGGTTGCAATGGGTCTAGAGGTTAAATGGGTTGGGTTGGGTTGGGTTTCTTAGCAAAGCGGATTGGGATGGGTTGGGTGCTTGGCCAGACAGCGCGCGCATGCTCGACGCGATCGCGTCGGCTTCGTCGGCGCCGGCGTCGGTGGCCAGCGAGCTGCATCGTCTGCAGCACTTGGCCTTGCAGCTCCAGGAGCTGGAGCGCCTCGTCCATCCGTTGCTCGGACTGAAGCACGTCCAGTTCCAGCTCCTCGTCGCGTTCGCCTTGATGCATGGTCTGGGAGGAGGGATTCCAATTCCTTCCATGTCGGCGGCCTCGTCCTCCTACGCCGACGACGTGGTAGCCGAGATCCTCGTCCTCCTACACCGTGTCGTTGCCCTCGCCGGAGCCCGCCGCGCCGAACCCGGACCGCGTCACGTTCTGGTAGATCATCTCCAGCGTGGTCACGAAGCTCACGTCGAAGGCTTCCGGGTCCGCCGCCTGCGTCGCCGCGCACACCGTGTCCAGGACGCTGGTGTGGCCACTGATGCCGCGTCGTCATCGGCAGACACGACGCTAAGAAGGAGGAGAAGGTGGATCGAGATGGCCGATGCTGCCCGTGGTTGCCGGTGCGCTGTTCGTGGTTGCCGCTGTCGCTGCATGGCGCCGCACACAAGGAGTCCACCGTCGCGTTCCTGGACAAGGCCGTCAAGCCGGTGATGGTGGCCGGCCCCAAGATCCGCGTGGCTAAGGCCGGCGACGCCTTCGTGGAGCTGGCCGAGTCCAGCGGGTACGCAGTGGCGGCCATGCCGTCGGCCAAGGTCCTGGTCCGCGAGACGTCGAGCGCCACAAAAGACCGCCGCCACAAAACAACCGATGGGTTCCCATGGTGTAAAACCCACCACATGGGTTGGGTTGGGTGGTGCAAAGGGGTGGGTTGGGCTGGGTTGGGTAAGTTATATGATTTTGTGGGCTGGGTTGGGATGAAATGAGAAAGAGAGTTCATTTGGGTTGGGCTGGGAATGGGGTGGGTATCCACCCATTAGCAGGGTTCAGGAGTTGAGTCAGAGCTCCAGAATTAAAACTCTTTTGGAGGCATCTCTCCACTTCAAGCATCAAGATGACTGATTCGGCCAGTCCACCAAATACTCCTCAAGTTTCCAGTTGAGTACTACTAGCATGGTTACCACTTGGAGCATCAAGATGACTGATTCGGCCACCATCACGACTGATGCTACTGAGAAGAAGCTGGACACTGCCATTGATGTTGCTGTTGTTGAGCTCAGTTTAACTGAAAATGATGAGAGAGATGCATGGCTCCTAGGCGTCCAAGGACTTGAAGTGGAGGTGTCCAAGGACCAACGTAATTGTTCCCTCTATTGTTAGTTCCCTGAGCTCAGCCCTTCACTAGCTGAAGCATTAACATAGACTTCTTACTTGTAACTTTCAATCTGAGATCCACCTGTCATATTCAACTGAACAAAACAGAATATTTCCTCGACTGATCTCATTAATAAGTACAAATATAAGGATTAATTCAGAGAGAATCATGATTCATGCAGTTGATTTTCTGACTTCTGATGAGTGGTACTCAAGAGTTGCTTGGATCATGGACAGTGGACGAAGCAGTGGGGCGCCCACAAGCAAATGAACCCCGGTGCAATCGTTTAATTACCTTATACAACTTTACTAAATTATATGGTGAAAATATGTCCGTTTAATGACAAAAATTTTTTTACCCCGATGCCTGTGCCAGGTAAGCTCTATGTGGCGTCGCCACTGGACCGAGGTTTGCGGGTGTTCAGTGTCTTGGCAACTCCACGGACCCAGCTTTTGAGCATAGGGTGGTCGCCAAAAAATTCGACTGACGCTGGGCAGGCGGCCGCCGACGGCGACACACGGCGTGCGCGCCGGCCGCAAACGCGATTTCCTCGCGAGCGACGGCGCTTCAGCGCCAGTGCGGCGATCGTGAGGTGGTCGCCACAAAAAATTCGACCGGCGCCGGGCAAAGGGCGGCCCCCGACGGCGGACACTGGCGCAAACGCGATTTCCCGCGAGCGACGACGCTTCCAGCGCCGGTGTCGTGAAAGGCTCCTGTAATTCGGTAGCGGTTCGACTCTGTCTTGAGTGAGCTGCCCCACATGCCCGCACGAATGTGCCGCGCACGCGTCTCGAATGAATCATGGGGAACCCGCCCTCGGGAGGATTCAGTTTCTTTTCTTTTTTCCGTTTTTCTACCTATATGCATGTTTTTGCATTTTCTATTTATACCTATATGCATGACCACAGGGTGGTCGGTGGATTTCCCTTTGCTCACCACGACGCCCCTGTCCGGCTCTGTTTCGCTCTGTTTCGCGCACCCGGAGTCTTCGAGCTTTCATTTGGTGTTCGACGTGGCGGCACCCAGACCGCTCTCTGGAATCTTCTGCAGTTGTTCGGTTAGCCTCGGATCTCCGAAGTGAATGCAGAGTCACTGAATTTTCAGAATTTTAATGTTGAACCTTTAAACCGGGAGTGTTGCCTTCTCAATGGATCAAAATTAGCAATTCGTTTTCAGAGTGAACCATCAGAGGCATGGTGAAATGTGGGCAATTAAAATACACAACTTGAAGACAGACCAAAAATGGACGTTGAAATTTAAGCGTAATTTCATTGTATCTTAACTTTTTGAAATTCAGTACCAAATTTGTAAGTTTATTAAAAGCATACAGATTCCATACGGAATATTTGAATCATGACTACTCTTTTTGCTAAAGTTTGTGCGTTGGCAAATGATGTTCGAATCCAGAATTGCTGTTCAATGAACTGAAACTATATTGAACTAGCAGAAATTCAGGCAGCTGGTTGGTGTTCATCTCTAATAAGCTGCTTCTTCATCAAATGTTAATGTTAATTCAAAGATGCAAGGCCAGGAAACAGATTTCAGAATAAAAAAGCAACATAAAATCGATCAGGGAAGCAAAGAAGTCATATATTATGTTCATAGCATGCCACACAGCAGACACGAAACAAGACACTTAGAAGACGCACACACGGCCCTGATAACTACTGAACACTGTGACCCATAGCAACGGTGACACTTGTTGGACCCACACGCAGAGACACAAGTAGGCATGGAGCACCATTGACCCATCATCATTGACCCACCGGAACCGCGAGGAGGACGATACTCAAAAACGGACGGACGGACGGACAGCTCGATCAGTCGACCTCCTCCATCTTGCTCTCCTCTGCGGCGCCCTCGTCAAGCGCGGGCATGTCGGCGTCCTCATCGGCGGCAGCGTCCTCGTCGATGTTGAGGCCGAGCTTGAGCATCCTGTGGATCCTGGCGGCGAACGTGTTGGGGTCGTCGAGGCTGAAGCCAGAGGTGAGCAGCGCGGTCTCGAAGAGCAGCAGGACGAGGTCCTTGACGGACTTGTCGTTGCGGTCGGCCTCGGCGCGCTTCCGGAGCTCCTCCATGATGCCGTTGTCCGGGTTGATCTCCATAGTCTTCTTGAGGACATGTAGGCGCCCATGCTCGTGTCCCGCAGCGCCTGCGCCTTCATGATGCGCTCCATGTTGGCCGTCCACCCGTACTCGCCGGTGACGAGGCAGCACGGCGAGTCCACGATGCGGTCCGACACCACCACCTTCTCCACGCGGTCGCCCAGGATGTCGCTTGATCACCTTGCACAGGTCCTCGAACTGCCGCTTGCGCTCCTCCGGCGCTTCTTGGCCTCCTCGTCGTCGTCGTCGAGCTTGAGGCCCTCCTTGGTGGCCGACACGAGCTTCTTGCCGTCGTACTCCTTGAGCTGGCCCACGGCGTACTCGTCGATGGCGTCCACCATGAAGAGCACCTCGTAGCCCTTCCTCTTGAGGCGCTCCAGGAAGGGCGAGTTCTCCACGGCCTTCCTGCTCGCCGGTGATGTAGTAGATGTCCTTCTGCCCTCCTTCATCCGCGTCACGTAGTCCTGAGGGCTCGTCATCTCGTCGCCGCTCTTGGTGGAGTGGTAGCGCAGCAGGTCCGCGAGCTTGGCACGGTTCGCCGAGTCCTCGTGGATGCCCAGCTTGAGGTTCTTGGAGAAGGCGTCGTAGAACTTGGCGTAGTCCTCCTTGTTCTCCGCGATCTCGAAGAACATCTCGATGCACTTCTTCACCAGGTTCTTGCGGATCACCTTGAGGATCTTGTTCTGCTGCAGCGTCTCGCGGGAGATGTTGAGGGGAGGTCGTCCGAGTCGACGACGCCCTTGACGAAGCCGAGCCACTCCGGGATGAGCTCCTCGCAGTTGTCCATGATGAAGACGCGGCGGACGTAGAGCTTGATGTTGTTGAGCTTCTTGCGCGTGTCGAACAGGTCGAAGGGCGCGCGGCGGGGCACGAAGAGGATCGCCTTTGAACTCCAGCTGGCCCTCCACGGCGAAGTGCTTCACGGCGAGGTGGTCCTCCCAGTCGTTGGTCAGCGACTTGTAGAAGGACGCGTACTCCTCGCGGCTTATCTCCTCGGGCTTGCGCAGCCAGATGGGCTTCTGCTTGTTGATCTGCACCCACTCGTGCGTCACCTCCTTCACCTTCTTCTTCTTCTTGTCTTTGCTGTCCTTGTCGTCGTCGTCCACCTCCTCGACGTCGCCCTCCTTCTTCTCATCACCTTCATCCTCGTCGTCGCTGATCTCCTTCTCGGTGGTCTTCTCGGTCCATAGGTAGATGGGGTAGCTGATGAACTCCGAGTGCTTCTTCACAAGGTCCTTGAGCCTTCTCTCCTCGAGGTACTCAAGCTGATCCTCCTGGAGAAACAGCGTGATCTTGGTTCCCCGACCAAGCCGCTCGCCCGTGGTGTCGAGCGTGACGGTGAAGGATCCACCGGCCTGGGACTCCCCACACGTACTGCTCTCGTCGTCGTTGTGCTTGGTGGTGACGACCACCTTGTCGGCGACGAGGTAGGCGGAGTAGAACCCGACCCCGAACTGGCCGATCATGGACACGTCCGTCGCGCCCGCCGCCAGCGCCTCCATGAACTCCTTGGTCCCCGACCGCGCGATGGTGCCCAGGTTGTTGACCAGGTCGGACTTGGTCATCCCCACGCCGGAGTCGATGATTGACAGCGTCTTGCTCGCCTTGTCCGGGACCAGGCGGATGAAGAGCTCCGGCTGTGCGTCCAGCTTCGACTTGTCCGTCAGGCTCTCGAACCGGATCTTGTCAAGCGCCTGCCATTGCTGCCATGGATTAGATTGGTGTTCGGGTGGTGTGAAGCAGAGCATTTGTGTTGGCGAAACAGAGCAGCCCTGAATGACGAGAACAGAGGATCGATGGATTGATTAATCAAGAAACGGAAGAAGAACTTACATCTGATGCGTTGGAGATGAGCTCCCGGAGGAAGATCTCCTTGTTTGAGTAGAAGGTGTTGATGATGAGGGAGAGCAGCTGGTTGATCTCGGCCTGGAACGCGAAGGTCTCCGTCTCCGCGCCGCCGGCCATGTGCACGTCCGCAGACGCCATTATCGCCCTGCTTGTGGTTGTGCTCGACGAGACTTGTTGTTGGAGATTGGAGAATGAACCGAATCGAATCGAGTGCGTGGTTGCTGTGGCTGGATTGCTGAGTGTGGCGATGGATCGATCGTTGGATTGGATTGATGCTTGCTTTGATTCCTGTCACGCCTGCCGATAGATTGGCCGTGGCTTGCTTTATATGAGAGCAATGGATGTATCGCAGGCGAGGGATTCCAGTGTCTTCGCAAGGTTTCCAGCGCGTCGCCCTGCACTCACGGCTGTTCCAGAGCCTTCCTTCGTCCTGCCTCATCCCTCTCTCTCTTGGTGTTCGGCGGGGCGGTGGGACTCTGACTGCAGGGGAGGGACATCTGAAGCTTCTGCGGGTTTCTGGATTCTGGGTGGATGGTTCAATTGATGATTTGACTATGCTCATGTATGGGCCGGAGTTCCGTTTCAGATGAAAAACTCGTGGGCCCTAAACTTACTGTTTTACCCCAGAGAACTTGGCGCTTTTTTGTGTATGTATATGTATGTATGTATTATTACTACTTAACGAATACGGTGAATATATCGTTTTTCAACAAAATTGTTTTAAAAAATACAGTGACAGAAAACCCACAAATATTTTTTAAAAATCAATAAAACCATCTATTTTCAAAAACAGAAGGCCATCTCTAAGGTTGAGGAACTGGCTAGCACGAGTGTTATGATCCTTGAGCGAGCATAGCATAGAACCGGAGCCAATATGCTTTCCCTAACAGTACCTAAAAAATGGTTTGTAATTGTTGCACATTGCCTCTACGGGTTTAAAGGTTTTGGAATATATGGCCATGCACAGTTTATTATGCTCGCCCTTAATGTCCGGAAAGCTAAATTTCCAACTTGAAATGTCGGCCGTTTGCTATAGACCAATAAACTCTTTTTTTGTGTTTATAAAATACTCGCAAATTCCATATAAATCTTGAGCTAGTTTTAGAATTGTGTAATTGGGTTTTGATAATTCTAAATTTTACTTATTTAATTATTTATTTAAAGACTAACCACCGTGAGTTGATCACAAGTAATAACAAAAAAAAAAAAAAAAAGCAAAAAAAAAAAAAAAAGAAAGAAAAGAAAAACAATGGCCTTGCCAGGCTAACCTTTAGGACCTAGGCCGACTTCTGCAATCTAGGCTGTCAGCTTTTTTTGATTGTGGTTGAGATTCCCACGGTACCTCAAACTTTTTATAAATAATGAAGAAAAAAAGTGTTGCAGGTATACTTACAAAAAAAAAAAATTAATTGAAGACTTAT